>JANCMA020024239.1:0-16947 GCA_024336925.2 Zoanthus solanderi
TTCTAGCCACAAATCTAACTAACATATTCAGCCAAATAATTCAGAGCGATTGCTTACTATAGAACATTGAATTTTCAGGGAGTTTCAAGGACTTTTTCACATTTTCAAGTGCCCTTGAAAATACCTTTTCAATTCAAGCACTTTTCAAGGATTTAAGGACCTGCACGGACCCTACATATGTTCCCGGACTATCACGTTAATCTGTGCATCTCCTGTTATTCAATTGTACAGAAATGTACTCACAATGCAAGTTTTTTTAAAATAAAAACAGTGAAAGCGTAATGCTTGTGGGATGTGGCTAATGTAAAATCAAAAGTATAGTTAGGAGAACATGTGTATATACTAGCCAGTACCAATTTGAAACCAATGAGATTTGCACTGTTCATATAAGTTAGTGTGCTTTAGCCCTTAAATTTACCTTAAACAACAGTGAGGCTAAATGTTATAAAACAGTCATGGACAGTTTCCTTAATACGAATCTCCGGTTTTAGGATCAACCCTTAGGTTGCTTAGCTTTAGCAGAATGCCAATTTTAGCCCTCATTTTCACGCTGTTTAAGCTTGTTTATTTAACATCGACAGGCTGACAGAGGTTTCTCTTCTGTGTAAAATGAAATTTCACGAAATTTGTTTGGACTGTTGTAATTTTTATATAAGGGATGCGGCGTCCTTGTTTCAACAGAAACAGGTAAATTGGATAAATTTATACAAGTTAATCACCGTAGTGAAAAGAAATTTTTAAAAACTGACGTTTCAAACTGTACTCCTTCGTCAATGTAATTTTTGATCTCTCTAAGGTCTGCTAAACAGGATATAGTTATTAATTTGCACAAATTATTCAATTTAAAGTCAGTGTTAACCTTTGAACACAAATAAACGTGTACACCAACTTCAATCAACAAAATCTCACTTGTCTTACCAAACTAGAACTCGCGCCTTGACGTTCTTCTTTATAAAAACACAGGAAACATCATGTAAAGTAGAAAACAGAGTTAATCAAAAACACCTCTCAATGGAAAATAAAACAAAAACTATTTACCGGCTTTTTTGAAGGCATTTTTGGTTGTTCTGACAAGTCTTGTTACTTGGCGTAATTTGTAATATCGCCTATGTATTTACCGCCATTTTGATTGCCATCGTTTCTATCGGTTTCCATTAGAAACGAAACGTTTAGAGCCCGCAACCTTTTTGTACCACAATTCTTGGCGTGGTTACAAAGTTTCTAATGGCGTTCTAAACAAAACACAAAAAGAACGAAGTAGGTTGACAATGTGTTCATTTTGTAACATTTAAACGCGGGAGCTGCAGATTACAATGTTTGGGCGCCAGGATGCCAAGAAAAATGAAGATTTTATTTCCAAAGCGCAAGCAGCTCGTCAGCAGCGTGCAGAAGGGCGACAAAGAGAGAAAGCTTCAATCGTAATTCAGGTTCGGTTAATGATATTAATTATTTTTAGAGTAATATTATATTGTCATTGATAGTTGCTTTTCAAAAACTTGTGTTAATTAGCGGACTCGACAAGATGCAACTTAACTTCGGATATAACAATTTTTACTAATTTTCTTTATGATTTTAAAAAGTTTTGATTTTAACAAATAACAAGAGATAATAAAAGATAACAACTGTGTTTAGTAAAAACGAAAATACATTAGATATTAGTCAGAGCAACTTGAAAATACTCGGCCACTATTGTACTTGATTTAACTGTGCATATAATTTTAAAGAACGAGGAATGCGCAGCAATAAATTACAGAGAATGGCCGGGTATTCTAAAATTTAGCGTAGATATTATGCACCTATCAATGTTAAGCCGGAGTGGGGGTGGGGGAGACCGGGCATACGTGGGGCATTTGGCTCCGAACGACCGTTAACAGTGAGGAAATTTGATTGTGCTCATTGGCCTCGGGTCAAGATATTTGATTTGTGGTTTCTTGTGGTTAGGCCATTTGAACTGTTCATGGCCCTGGGTCGAGAAATTTTCCCGCGGTACATAATTAATTATGCTGACATTTTACAGCAAAAACGTTTTTCAGATTATGTGTCAGTAGAGTTGGCACTGTTAGAACTGCTTGCCAAAGGTAAGCATAAATTGTGCACGAATTGTATGAATTATTCACTGTGTCTGTTGTTTGGTACCTTGCTTCAAACCATGTGGCGATTATCAACCAATTGTTTTTTTGTTTTGTATGTTTTTTTAAAAACACAATCAAGATAACTTCAGTTTTAGTATATTCTTATAGGCCTTTTGAATTGATGGAAGACTGTTTTTGAAGGAATAGCTTTGGAGATCACGTGGTTGCTTTTGAGCCATGAAAAGTTGATTCTGAAATTTGAAAACGTGATTTGTTATAAATTTTGAGAGGTAAATAGAAATGTTTGGTGTAGTTTTGATCCCTCCATACGGGGCATTTGCACATGAGACCTTCTGGAAGGAGGGGATATTAGAACTCTTTTGACCAAATTCATGTGCCCCTGGGTGGGGAATTTGATGAAAAATTTGAATTTAAGTTCAAATGCGCCACATATGCCCGGCCTCCCCTCCCGCCGGCTTAACATTGATAGGTGCATTAAAGATCTTCTTATTGTCAAGTATAGATAACACAATTGCAAATGGGAGAGTAGCTAACTTGATGCCACTATATTGGGCACTATGGCCACATTGGTAGCAGGCTTTAATTTCTCCTTGAAAATACCGTAAAAATAGTGAGCCTGATTGCTAGCAGTCATGGACAGCTGTTTTGGCCTTTTTAGGCCTCATCAACTAGCTAGCAAGCCCGCTACCAACATTGTCATAGTGCCCAATATAGTGGCTTCAACTTAGCTACTAGCACTTTTGTGCTATCTATACTTGAGTTCATCTTTATAGCCACATCCCACAAGCATTGAGTTTTTACCATATCTTGTTGGTTGGATGTGGTGAGCATGAATGATAATCACAAGTATAAGAATCACTTAATGTGTGCTGTTGTGGTTTTAATAATAACATATGAATTGTCAAATGTTTTTTTTAACCAGTTCTAATTTTACTTTCTTTTGTTTGAAAGTATTATAATTTTGAAATGGGGAATTGAATTGGGACTGGTTTAAACACAGGCACAGGCTTAGTGTTAGTTTATCGATGGAATCATCTTTACAATAAAACATACCCGGGGAGGCACAGTGCAATGCAGCTGGGAGATTAAGTATAAACGTGTTGCATTGCACTGTGCCTCCCCAGGTTTTATTTTGTCATAATCATGCAGTTACAAAGCCCAGAAGCAAAACTGTTGGTAGTCAAGACGTGGTGTGAATGGTCATCTACAAATCCAGTTCACTCTCTTTCGTTCTCTCAGCTTAGATTGTTGGAGCCGAGATAAAAGTTCCCGGTTAGAGTATTTATTAATCTATGGGCAGGGGTGATTTTGTGGCGATCCAGCAGTTAGGAGAGAATTTATGAAGATTTTTGTGTGATGTATCATCATCTCAACCTGCCAGCCTTTCTCTCATTCTTACCTGGAAAACCACCGATTTTCTAATCATCCCTAAATGACTTCTTATGGCCCTTAAATGTACAAGCGAAACAAAAGGAGAGAACAGTGGAGGTAAACGAGCTGTATTTGACTTTTGCTCAAAGTAGAAGTATAATAATCTCAAAAGTATTATTTATCTCATAATCCATACAAATCACTATATTTGTAAATACGATTCAGTCGATGAACTAATACTAAGCTTGGGTTGCCTGTGGTTTAAATAGTTGTCTCTGTTCACTTTAAAGGGATAAAGATAGTGTTCTGAATTAGGCCTAGATAGATTAAACTTGGTTCACATTCACCTACAAAACTGTTTCATGAAGGTGAAACAGCATTGCGTAAGCATCGGGCTTTTACCATAACTTTTGTTTGTTTTTGGAGCCTGTTTGCTAGCTATGCCATGTTTGTCAGCGCTGATTTTTATTTCTCGCTCATACAAGTTATTTAATATATGTTACACAGGAAAGCAATTAATTAAAAATAAAAGTAAATATATCTAGTTGAATGAAACTGATATAATTCATATTCTTCACTAAAATCAAGTGGACCAGGATGGCACAGGAGAATGACCAGTTTGAAAAGATGACAGTTGCAGTTGCGGCAGTTGCAGACATGCCACAAAATTTCTCTCTAAAAAAATGTTGTTAAATTTGTCTTTGTTGTAGTCCGTAATAATTTTTTTTTGCTTTTGTCTACAATTTTTTTTGATGAGTAACTACTCTTTCTTTCAGGCTCATGTTAGAAAATTTCTTTGTATTTCAAGACTTAAAGGTGAAATAAGGTTGGTATTGAATCCATTAAACTCCAATTATAAATCAGGTCAAAAAGTAATTTAGATGCTTTGTTTGAAAGAAGAAAGGTCTGGACTGTTAAATGGGTTTCCTCATAGCCCAAGATCTTCTTTAAACAAACTAAACTGTTTACCGTAAATGAAAATGTAATTCTCAATGATTTACCCAATAGTTACAATTCTGCCACCTTATACAGTGCTCGACTTTATAAAAAAAATCCTCGGAGCCAGCTGGCTCCTAAGCTTTTATACTTGGTCGCCAGCGCGTAATAATACCTTGAAATCGTGGTGGCTAGACTGGCGACCACAAGTGAAAAGTTAGTAGCCAAAGGACCAAATCGAGTCGCATTGGCGACCCCACAGGTCACAACATCGAGCCCTGTTATATGTAATCTGCATAGTATAGTTGGTGCAATTGGTAAGATACTGGTTTTGATTCCTGTTATTTTTTCTACCAAAGCTGAGGCAGCTTTCCATTCATTAGTATTCAGTAAAGTAAAGCATCAGCTTCTGATGAGTGCTAACCTGCAATATAGATTAGTGACCAGTTCAAGGGTAGTCTAAGACACTAATCCATCTACAAAAACCTTACAGAAACCAAAGATAAGTACCGGCTCCAATGAGCCACAAAGTTCATAATGGAATTTAGTTTAAGAGAAGGTGTGTAGGACAGTTGGTAAGTGCACTGCCTTCTGTGCTGGAGGTCTCCAGTTCGATTCTCAATGACTCCAATGTCTGTTCCGACTTTTCTCTGAACTGTGTAGCTGTAGCTTTAAATACCCGTAAAATGGAGCGCTGATAGAGGGAGGGGGTAAAGGGTGCACCATCGGCTTCCATTGATAACAGCTCAATGAACTGACAGCACTACTGACGTTAAATAAAGAAACCTTTACTGTACCTTTATTGTATCCTTTTTCACTCATCAAAAGTCATAATTACAAGATCTTTGTCAATAAAAGTTCCTGGTGTGTAAGTTTCTGAAGTATAAGTTTTTATTATTATAGGTTTGTCAGTTTCTTTGTATTTGTGTAATCATGGGTTTTGTAAGTTTGGCATAAGCATCATCATCACCATCATCATCATTTTTGTTTAACGTCCCTAGTTTCCCACTCCTGGGGTTGGACTTGATATGAGTTGCCTCGACTGTTTTCTATCCTCTGCCATGCTTAACTTCCGCATGTCCTCTTCCACTACCTTACTCCAGGTCTTTTTTGGCTTACTAACTGGCCTTCTACCTTCTACCTCCAGCTCTATTTCTGTCCTAAGTATGCTATTCTCATCCCTAGGTTTTACATGACGAAACCATCAACCTTGTTTTCCTTAATCTATGTTGAAGGTTCTCAACCCCACATCTTCTTCAGACCTCTTCATTATTGATTCTGTCCTGCCATCTTACTCTTGTTTCTCAGCATTCACAACTAGCTAGCAATCCTTCCAGTCTTTCCATTAGTGTCCAAGTTTCTGCAGCATACAGCAATGCAGGCCTCACACATGCACAGTAAAGCTTTGCTCTTTCCTCTAGTAGAATGCTATGGTTTACTAGCAAGCTCCCCTATTCCCTCCAGTCACTCCAAGCATAGGATATCTTATCCCTTACTGCTGATTCTACCCCTCCTCCACACGAAATAACATCACCAAGATAACAAAAGCTGACTCCACTATTTCTAGACTATCTTCTCAGTTCTCCCACCTCCAATCTCTGTCACACTGCCACAACTCCCCTCACACACGTTGGACATTTAACAACAACAACAACAACAATTTATTTATTTACCCCCATGTTCTCATGTACAAAGAAAAAAAATAATAACAAATCAGGGGCACTGGCCCCCTGAAATAACTAAAAAGCTAATCTGGTCAGGGGGCCAGGCATAAAGAAGTTGTAGTTTTATGTTATGGCGAAGCGGAGGTAAACATATATATTAAATAAAAAAGGAGAGAAAACAGAAACATACATATTACTTATAAAGAGCAAAGAGTGCTGGAGAAGCCAGTAAAGCTGTTAGTATTTCTTAGTCATTTCTTCTTTGTACGAATTCTTGAATTGTCCAAGATTCATTGATTTTAGGTGGTGATCAGTTGAGTTCCAAACCTTAGTACCATGAAAGCATATGTTAATTAATACCGTAGTTTGTTTTTGATCTCGGTAAGTAATATGAATGTTTTGCTACTGATCTTGTATTGTAATTGTGAATTCCACTGTTTGGAGTGAAAAAATTGTTAAATACTGGTCTACGGTAATAGCCAATTATGAAATTTGTACATAAAAACTGCTGTTTGAAAATTCACAAAATCACTTAGTTTAACGATATTGAGAGACTTAAATAAAGGACTAGTTATCTCCTGCTCTTCTCAGATTTCTGAGCCCTGCAGATCTCTGGTAGCACCACCTTTCACAACATTGGCACCATATTGAGTTTGTTCCAACTCCTTTGCCACAAACCCCACACATGGATATCTTTTCCTTGGTTGCATAACAGTAAGTTCTTTACCCATCATCATCACCTTTAATCCCCAAGTTTCCATCTTTCTTCTGTACACCAAATTTTTTAACTGCCTCCTTCTGATTCAGCTGTTATCACAAGTCATTGGCGTACAACAAGTCCCATAATCTTTCACTACTTGCTGCTCCAGTTGCCTCCTGCATTACCAACACAAATAGCTGACCCTTATGTACTCCAACTCCTATCCCAAACTCATCTGAAGTACCTGCTAGAGTCCCTGCCTTTGATCTTGCATTTTTATATAAGGCCATAACAAGTGCTATGAGATGCTCAGGCACTTTCTGATGTTTCAAGGCCCATCAAATTGCTTCCCTATGCATGCAATCAAAAGCCTTTTCTAAATCAACAAAGACAAGGAAAAGTTCTTTCTTCTTTGCTCCAAACTTTTCCTGCAACTGTCATAATAAAAAAATTGGTCAACAATTGACTTATAGTTGGCTGGAATCCAAACTGTTTCTTGTGAATCTTCATATTATCTCTAAGCCGCTTGTAATGTAGTGACCCATTGCCAAATATGGTTTACCAAATAAGGAGTGCCATTTGAGTTAAAAATACATCGAGGGAAAACGAGCGACTATTTTCATGTAACTTTGTTTTATTAATAATAAATACGATTAAACATTACAACTGGCGACGAGGTAAAACAACACAACAGCGCTGCCATGCCAGACAACGTTGGATCAAGCAATTTCTACACAAATCACCCTTCCGTTGTTTCCTTTGTTCGAAGTACATGCCGACAGCAATGCGGACCGCACTGGCGTAAATGGCTTACTTGTTTCGAGCGTTTACTCATTGCGGGTCTTGGAATAAACGACCCCACTCGAAAGAGAGTGCTTCTGCTCCACTATGCTGGATTTGAAGTCGATGAAATCTTCGATACGCTCAGCGACACAGGAACGAACTCCCAGTATGACGAAGCCGTGAACAAGCTCAATGAATACTTCTCGCCACAAACAAACACCGCCTACGAAGTCTACATGTTTCGACAGGCTAAACAACGAGATGGAGAATCCCTTGACACCTACCACACTCGCCTAAGACAACTTACCAAAACATATTGTTTTACCAACGTCGACAAAGAAATAGCAGAACACACAACACTCACCTGCACTTCTAATTCGCTTCGACGCCGTGTGCTGCGTGACTGGTCTTTGTTAAAGACCACTCGAGCCCTTGAATTGAGCAAACATCAAGCGAGACAGGTAAAAAAACATGAAGCCGACATCAATTCATTACCATGGAGAAGAACAGCCAGTAAGACGGACAAACCGAGACAAAATCGGCCACAGCAAAATCTACACAAACCCCAACCACGTGCTTGTGGACGCCATGATGATACTCGCCAGAAACCGAGAAACAAAACAACACTTGCCGAAAACTGTGGTGGACCATTCCCACATGCCAAGACTTGTCTGGCCAAGGGTCAAATTTGTAATTCCTGTGGTAAATCTAATCATTGGAGCTGTGTTTGTCTCTCGAAACTCAAACAGTCAACGACGAATATTTCTGCGAAGCCAGACGACAACAGCGATAGCAAAGATGCATATGTGTTTACCGTGATAAATCAAGGACAAATGCAACCCCACTGCCAAGTCAACCTCAAAGGCCACAAAATTGAAAATGATGATTGATTCTGGAGCTAATGTCAACCTGCTAGATGAAGCGACCTTCATGAAAATAAACGAACACTGTTCAAAGACATTGAAGCCGAGCAAACAGAAAAATTTTTACATACGGATCAGTGACTCCATTGCCTCTTCTCGGAGCATTTTCATCTGAAATTCGTAGCCAGTCTTCCAGTCTAACCGCGCGACTTCATGTTGTAAAAGAGAATACAGGCAACCTAATGAGCTAGAAAACTGCCACAGAACTGGGTCTGATCACAATCTCTGTTAACAGCACCAATGTAGTTGCAAAAAACATCGGCTTTGACCTCTACAACAAGAGTTTCAATGTTTATTTGATGAAGTAAGAAAGGTAAAAGACAAAATTGTCAAGCTCCACATCGACCAGCATATAACCCCAAAACAACAACCACACCGCCGCAAGCTGTTCCATGTTAGGAAAGATGTAGAAAAAGAACTCCAGAGACTCGAAGACCTTGACATAATCGAAGAAGTCGAAGGACCAACACCCTGGGTCAGTCTATCGTCATGGTGCCGAAGCCTTCGGATCAGGTTCGACTATGTGTTGACATGTGAGAAGCCAACAAAGCCATAAAGCGAGAGAAACACATCATGCCAACTATTGATGACCTTGTAGCTGACCTCAACGGAGCAACTGTCTTCTCCAAATTAGATCTATCATGAGGTTATCACCAATTTTGTTCTTGACCCTGAGTGCCGCCATATTACAACATTCTCTACACATGTTGGACTTAGACGATACAAACGCCTAATGTTTGGAGTCAATGCTGCCTCTGAAATTTTTCAAAACAAGATTGAGGAACTTTTTACTGGCCTACCTGGTTGCAAGAAATTCTCAGATGATATCGTATTTGGTGAAACCCAAAAATCACATGACCAAAATCTGTGCAATGTGTAAAAAGCGACTTAAGGAGAATAACGTACGACTCAACAAAGAAAAATGTGTTTTCTCGAAATTAGAAGTTATGTTTTATGGACATATCCTCAGTGCCAATGGAATCAAGGCCGATCCAAAGAAAATAGATGCAATCAAGAATGCCCCACCGCCACAGAATATTAGTGAAGTAAAATCCTTGCTAGGCGTGGCTCAGTATGTTTTCCGTTTCATTCCTGGATTCCAGCCTCACAGCATCCTTGTGATCACTCACCAAATAAAATAACCCCTGGAAATAGGAGGAAGAAGAACAGCAAGCCCTCAGACAACTGAAAGATGCATTGACTGGTGAGAAAGTCATGTCTTATTTTGACCCAAGGAAAGAGACAGAAATCATCGTTGACGCAAGTCCAGTAGGACTTGGAGGGTTGCTTATGCAAGAAGGCAAAATAATCACCTATGCTATCCGAGCTTTGAGCGACGTGGAAAGCATATATTCTCAAACCGAAAGAGAAATGCTCACAACAGTATGTGTACAAGGTCAACTTGTTAATTGTCACCGACCACAAGCCACTAATTGGTATATACACGCATTGACAGGTGGAAGCTAAGACTCGTGCCTTACAACTGTGAGCTAATTTACCATCCTGGAAGAGATGAAAACCACTGAGACATCCCTTGCCGAGAGCTATATCAACTACATCTGTAGCAATGCTGTGCCAAGATCCATGACCCTCCATGAAGTCAAAATAGTAACAAAGACCGATCAGACACTCCAAGCTGTGACTACAGCCATTGAAACAGATCAGTGGTCCAACCCATTTTATCGAGACTTCAATAAAGTAAAAGACGAACTGTCCAATTGTAATGGAGTTATACTGAGAGGAAACAGAATTGTGTTATCAGACATGATAAAAAGTGCTGCAGTTGACCTAGCACATGATGGACACCAGGGAATAGTCAAAACAAAGAGCCTCATCTGAGAGAAAATATGGTTCCCTGGCATTGATAGAATGGTTGAGGAAAAATTAAAAAGCTGCCTTCCCTGCCAAGCTGCTACTCAAGCAAAATTACCAGTTCCTGAACCACTCAACATATTACCTCTATCTACGACAGCATGGAGAGATTGACTGATTCTTATAGATTATTATTATCTTTGCCAGACAGGGAATCCCAGATGTCCTAAAGAGTGACAATGGACCACCTTTCAATAGCCATGAATTCAAACAGTTTGCAAAACACTCAGGATTTAAACATAGATGCATCACACACCCTATTGGCCAAGAGCAAATGGTGATGCTGAACGTTTTATGAAAACAATGGAAAAATGAATCAGAGCAGCACACCTTGATGGCAAAAATTGGAAGCAAGAAATGTATGTTTTTCTTTAACACTATTGAGCTACACCACACACAACAACTGGCATATCACCCAGCAAAGCACTAAACAACGGGAAGTTGAAGACAAGTCTACCCGAGCTACCAACACAACTGCCTAATCTTCATCAGAAAATGCAACAGCGAGACAAACACCAAACAGAGAGAATGAAATCCTACGCTGATTCAAAAGCTCGTGCTCAGGAAAATACCATCAAGCCTGGTCAAGTTGTGTTAATGCGACAATAAAAACAAAACAAGTTCAGCACCCCCTTCAATCCCAACCCTCTGCTCGTAAAAGAAAAGAAGGGTAGCATGGTGACAGCTTCTAATGGTGCCAAACAGTGACCAGAAACTCACCTCAGTTCAAGGTAATACCAGACACTCTCATGACATTTGAGAATGATGACGACTCAGTTATTGGTGAACCAAAAGTCCAAATACCTCAGAACCAACCTAGTGGAATTGCCCAAGCTGAACCTCAACCTCCCCCTGTGAGAAAATCTAATCGCCCAAGGAAAACACCAGCTCGCTTTTCATATTTTGTATCTAAGTAACTTGTTCCAGAAATACAGTCTAATAATTACTATCCTGACTTTGAACTCTCCAGTATTGAACTCAAGTTGAACTACAGTTCACATTTATGGACAGAGGCTTATGTTTGGACACAGAGGACACGGATAAGTATTTTAATAATTAGATATAAGTATATGTTTAAGAGAGAAAGTTCGTTGTTTATCAATTTTATAATCTAGTGACAGTTCTATTACATAAGGTTCTGATCATGACATACTGTAGCGAGGCATTGATATTCAGTAATCGTTGATATTCAGTAATCGTTGATATTCAGTAATCAATAATGTTTTAGTTTTTGTATTGCAATCTTTTAGCAAGAAGGGGAGAGGTGTAATGTAGTGTCCCATTGCCAGATATGGTTTATCTTACACTACCAAATAAGGATTACCATGTGAGTTAAAAATAGCAGAGAGAAATTAAATCGAGGAAAAATGAGCAACTATTCTGATTTTGATGCCGTCAAAGAAGCAAATATTGCTACAAAACATTTAATTTATTGACCAACATATACTAACGCCCGCCAAGGTTAAGGATCAAACTGGGGATATGCACATCGGAGAGTAAAACGCCGCGAAAAAACCTAGGATTTACAAGAATAAAAATTTAAAAAAAAAGAATAAATAATAAACACCACTTTCTTATTTTATGACGAATGTTTAACTAAAGCATTGTTAGTGCTTTACTTGTTATTTAATCACTGTAAATTTTGATAGCTAGTTTACTGTAGCTCTTACAACAAAGAAAAGATTATAAAGTCAAAATTCAGTACATTCGGAAACATATTTCGATTTGGGTCCAGGCTGCAATTAGCACAGTGAAAAACACACTGAATGCATTTGACTACTCTTAGGTGCCAAATAAACGTTTCAATATACACTGGAGTAGGACCAGGATTTTTTTCTATATCTCTACTCAATTTAAATTCACAGTAATTTGCTGCATGTCTCCGAGTCTTTGTCAATTTATTGCATGTAAACAATCAGATAAATACTGACGAAGTCTACGTTTAATATGATGATTCAATTTGTCAGAGCATTCAAGTGTAAACTTTGCTTTATTTTTTTTTGCTTTCTAGCTTTCACATAACAATACAATTTAGATGATTTGGATATTATAGTTAAACGAATACGTTCGTAAACAAACATTTTAACCTTTCTGCTCTTGTTCTTCAGACGTTCCAAAATTCGTATAGGTATTCTGCTTCGTTCACTATCACGTATAAATACTCGACAATGCTTGTGAATTTGTTTTAATGAAAGAAGAAAAAACAATTGGCCCTTGGCGGGAATCGAACCTCACATCTTCGGTTACTAGTCCGACGTGTTAACCACTACACTACAAGGACTAACCACGCTGGAAACGCAGGCAATTAATGTAATGTATGAGGTAACTGCGGTGATCCCAAGGCATTATTTTCTCTATGGATAAAATGAACACTGTAAATTTGGGTACGCAGAGAATTAATGAAATGACATGAAAGTATTTTAAATGCGTTCGGTGTATGTATATAGAATGAAAGAAGAGAAAACATTTTTTAAGTCCTTTGCGGGAATCGGGTTCTTTTTTGGAATGAGGGAGATTATGCCTCGTCTTTGAGAGATCGACATTTGACCTGTTTCAAAAGCGTATGAGTAGCACGACAGTAGGATATCTTTTATGTCTAACCTGAAAACCTTATAAAACTCAACCGGAAGGCCATCAGTGCCAGGGGATTTGCCGTTTGGAATCGATTTTATAACCTCCAGGCATTCTCGTTCTCTGATTTTACCTTCGTATTCCTGAATCTCACTTTCATTTAGTGAAGTGTTTGTGGTTTGTGTTAGAAAAAAATGTCAGCTTCTTTTATTTCCACCTCGTTGGAAACATCAGTGTCTGAAGTGTATAAATTTTGATAAAAAAGCTGCTCTTCCTGTAAAATTTCTTTTGGATCTTTTATTTCGGTTCCATCTTCAAGTTTTAGTTTGGTTGTTACTTTCCTGTTATAATTTCGTTTTTCTAGATTTAAGAAGTATTTCGTATTTTTCTCACCCTGTTCTATCCATCTGGCTTTAAAGCGCAGCATAGAGCCGGCTGTTTTTTCTTCTATGATATTTTCGTGAGCTTTTCTTTTCAACTCGAGCATATTTCCAATGTTTTGAGATGGGTTGACTGCAAGCCTTTTCTCCAATATTGCTATTTCTTGAATTAACTCGTTTTCTAAGTTTTTCTTTTCCTAAACTTTATGGGAGGCGTATGATATGGTTTTGCCTCTTATCTGACATTCAAAAATATCCCAGATAATAGATTTAAATTTTGGTTTTCAATCAGTGTATCAGATATCAGGGTTTTTATTCCGTTAACGAATTGCAAGTCTTTTAAAAGACTAGTATTTAGTTTAAAAAAACCTTTTCCTCTAGGGTGATTTCCTTTTGATAAAAATAGTTGAACCAAAGAATGATCGGTTTTGAAGCCTGATAAAATACTAACACAGTTTGTATAGCCGGTCATGGACTGCGAGACCAAAAAATACTCCAAACGGCATTGGATAATAGCTTTAACCGATCTCCAGGTATATTGTCTAGTATCAGGATAGAAAAGTCTCCAAATATCAACAAGATTATTATCTTCCATAAGTTTCAATAATTTGTTTCGGGTATTAACTTTCGCATCTGGGCGCCCTCCTGCTTTGTCTAATACAGGATTCAATACGCAGTTGAAATCGCCACCGATGACCAAGGATTCGCACTCAAAATCTTTTAGAGCACAAAAGATGCTGCAAAAAAATTCAGGATTGTGTTCGTTAGGGCCGTAAAGATTTACAATTGTATATTTCTTTCCCTCAGCAGTTATATCCGCGATAACAAACCGACCGTAATTATCGCTATAGCATTTTTGTATTTCCAGGTCTAAATTATTTTTGAAAAGAATGCATACGCCTCTATTGTTAGAGCTGCCATGACTAAAGATGATTTTATAGCCCCATTCGTTTTGCCATAATTTCTCAACTGATTTCGTAGAATGAGTTTCCTGTAAGAACATGATAGAAGATTGTTTTTTTTTCCCAAGGAAACGGAAGACCTGTCTACGCTTTTTTTCGTTCCCTAGCACTTTGCAGTTTAAAGAATACAGCCCTATTGAGTTATCCTCTTTCATTACTAGCTTATACCAAAAAAATAATCAAGATTTACAGTTGTATCAACCAAGTGGTTTTTAAAGATTTGTGAAAAGGCAGGAAAAATTTTATATATAAACGAACTCACAGGGGAAATACAAAACAAAGCAAAACAGTGCACAAAACAACAATAACAATACATTACGGCACAAACATTCTTTGTCGACCTTAGTAAGGCTGCTTCCATTATCAATAGAGCCGGCGTTATTTTTTTCCTCCCGAGGGGCGTTTACAATTTTAAAATTTTAAATTTGACTTGAACAGTTTGGAAAGCTGACAGGACAAGTTGTACTTATTTGTTAAGCGAAAATGAAACGAATAAGTGGTCTGATAACTTAACAAAGCTCGTAAGTAGATTCTGAATTGTCTGTGACATAAAGGCTAGAAGGATTGACAACATAGTTTTTCTAAATCTGAATAATTATTTATCTTTGTAGGACTGCTTTCTCTATCGAATTTGATGTAGACCTTACCGTCTTTGGTGAAAGCGGAATGGCATTCGTTCTGATCCCTGCGCTTTCTTACCTCCATAAAATAACTGTTTCTTGGTTTTCGTAAGATTTTCATTTATATAAATATTTATTGCTCCTTGAAAGTAGGATTTATTCTTTAGCTTTCGAAGCTTGTACCGAGCTTGGTACATGGCATACTTATCCTGATAAGCATGAAATTTAACAATATTTGGCTTTGTACCGTATCTTCGCGGAAGCCGGTGAACGATATCAATAGAGGTGATTTCCATCTTCAAACCCAATTCTTTTGCCAGATCCACAACCAGATTTTCCAAACTTTCGCCTTCTTGCTCAGGTATGCCGTGGATTACGATGTTATTCTTCGTCTAGTATTGACTGACTTCATCGACAGTCTTTAAGCGTCTTATATTGCGACCTCAAAATTACGTTCTCATCTTTGAGGTGGCAAACCGTAACACCCAAGTCCTTCGCCTGAATTTTCAAAATATCGTTTTCTTTCTTTAGATCTTCGAACTGCTGGCACTGAAAATCCATAAACGCCTTCAATTCCAATTAGTCATTTTTGAGCGCTTTGTTTTTTTTATAAGATTTTTGAGGCGTTACTTTGTATTTCTAACAGAGTTTTGTACATTTGTGCATTACTTGGTACTTCGTTGGCAGAATCGAGGAATACTTCGTTTGAGATTTTTGTTGCTTTGCATGGGTTTCCTTCCTCTGAGCTGCCACTTGATGTTTCTCTAGGCCTTCTCTGTCCTGCCAGCATTCCTTGGTACAGAAAATTTTAGGCTAAAATTCAAATATTGGAAAAGAATTGGGAGGAAAAATACGCAGAATTTTATCTAGCGTCCATCCACGCCGACCGCTCGACCCAGGCCCTTGATACTAGTATACAGATATAGACTTTATACAAAACACATCACATTCACTAAACATAATACAAAATAGAAAAGGTTGATGCTTATTTAAAGATATGTATAAAGAATACATGATGATGCATTTTTGATGCATTTGAGAGCGTTAGCAATGAATTTTGCTTTAAAAACTGGTAAAGATGAACTGTTACTCGAAATGTGTATATTGTTCCAGACTTTTGGTCCTTGGTAGCGAAGCGAGAATTTCCCATAATTAGTCCTAGTTTTAGGGATACAAATGAATCGTAAGAGTCATGTCTAGCATTATAATTGTCTTTTTCATTATAAATGTCTTTTTTCAACTGAAACAAAAAGATCATCAAAGGCAGCTGGAAGGTTTTTTTGTGTGAAAATTGTACATTAGTAAGGCATTATGAAGTACTGTTAAGTCATTTATTTTCAAGATACCAAGTTCTTTAAACAGTGGACTTGTTTGTTCATCAACATTGGAATAAGTATTATACGAATAGCTTTTTTTTTTTTGTAGATGAAGTAATAATGGTTTTAGAGTACTATTAGATGTATTACCTCATATGGTGATACCATAGACTAGATGGAGATAGATGAGAGAATAATATAGTTGGATAAGAACTTTTGGAATTACATAACGACGTAACTTGCAAAGTACACCTATACTTCTTCTAATTTTCTTAGAAATATATTCAATTTGGTTTTTAAAACTCAAATGAGAGTCCCGAGCAATACCAAGGTATTTTGTACTTTTCACACAATCTATAGTTTTCCTATTTATGAAAAGCTGTGGATGGTATGAGTGTTTTTCGAGTGGGATGAAAGATAACAAAATTAGTTTTATCTATATTTAGAGTTAATTTATTACTTGAGAGCCACAAGTATATCTTTGACAAGTGAGTATAGGTCAGTTTTTCTAGCTCATTTATGTCTTTGTGTGAATGAAGTAGATGACTGTCATCAGCAAACAAGTGCATTTCAAAGAAATTAGTACTATTTGGAAAGTCATTCATATAAATAAGAAATAACAGTGGTCCTAAAACACTCTCTTGTGGAACACCACCGGAGACAATAGTACTGCCAAGAGAACATATTGCCTTCTGTTAAACAAATATGATTTAAACCAGTTGTATGTTGTTCCTCTAATACCATAAAACTCAAGTT
>JANCMA020024335.1:0-16947 GCA_024336925.2 Zoanthus solanderi
CATCTCACACAATTACCATATTTACATTGTAGAAATTAAATGATTATGAAATAAATCAATATTATTAGAATATTCAAAATTTAATCACTTTTAATCAAAATATTAAAATTAAGCACATCCTTTGACATCAATGTGTTTTTCTTTTGCTTTCTTGAAGTGTTAATGCTTGGGGAGCAAGTTATCTCAGTGATTGGCAGGTAAAAGAAAAGAAAATGTGCAATAGGTCATGCACTCCAAAACAGCTTTGGCCTGAATAAACTCAACAAAGCATAGAGATGAATTCAAATCTCATGAAGTTTGAATATTTCTTTTTCACACATTGTCAGTAAACTTACAATAGTTTCTAAAATGTTTGTGGTGTGTTTGTCACTTTTGCCATTCAGATTAATAAGTTGCTTGGGGTTGGTGGAGTGTGTGAGGTACTGGGGTTTTCTAAGTAGATTGTGTTTATTTATTTATTCATTCACAGATGGCAGAAGCTGGGGTGGGAAGGAAGGGGGCACTGGCATAGATCCCAACCCCAAAACTTTGAAAAGCGGGAAACATTTTTGTTTAAGTTATTCTGGTTGACTTAAAATATCGGTTCTCTCAATTGTTTCAGTTTGATAGTGCAGTGGGGCCTTTAATAATCCATGACAGATACAAGGATGACGGCTGACAGCATATGCACTATAGAAATTGCCTAAAACAGTCTGTTTGATGTTTGATGTTTGTTTGTAGGGGTGACATATTAACGCTTTTGAGTTTTCTAATAGTTACCATAACCTTTGATAGTGTTGTAACTCCTCAAGTATTAAATTTTATAATTATTCAATATTAGTGGAAGCGGGAGAGCAGGAGAAGAGGCAAAAAAGCATAAGTCTCCTGCCAAAAGCAGGAGAGTTGGCATCTATGCTCTGGCCCCCTCACTAATTTTTTTAAATTGGTCGTTTTCTACTGTATGTATTACTGTAGATAGACATTTCCATATAATAGGGTAAACCCAATTGGAAGTACCCCCCTGGGATTTTCATCTTCCACTGCCCTTGTTGTTAAGCCTTGTCTAATCTACAGTGCCCATTACAATTTAACTTAAAAAGTTAATTAATTAATTTAATTAGAATTTAATTCACTTAATATTTAAGTACATTAGGACACTGTTCGATGTTAAAGTTACAGTATGTGAGGAATGATACAAGATTAATCATACCAATAAAAAAACAAGCAAAGTCTGGCCACAGCATAATTATGAAAATTATTATTGCCCCTATGATTTGTATATTAATTTTTACTAAACAACAACAACTCTCTCTCAACTGCAACTGTCTCTACATCTTATGTTTTGATGAGTTAAACATTAGCTAATAAATACTAATATTTTACTTTTTGAATTTATAATTGTGTTAAAGGCCAATCTTCTTGAGGAGAAATTTGTGTTGTTTGTATGTGCGACAACAGGTCAAGGAGATGAGCCTGACAACATGAAGGTATATAAAGTAATGTATTCAGCTGATTACTGTCAGTAGAATTTTAAACTGATCACAAGATTCTAAAAAGTAAAATTAATATAATTGTTGTTTTTACACTTGTAACCCTTTAGTTCGATTTTTGTTATTGATTGATAACAGAGAACATAGAATTTTCTCTCTTAATGTAAAATCAATTTTATTTATAAAATGATAGTTTTCACTATTATCAGCATCATCAACATGTAGGACTGTAACAATTATTATACTACAATACAGAAATATTTTCAATTAATGTTCTGGACAATATAAATTTTTGGTGCTTGAACATTATATCATGAAAGTTGCTCACTGGGTGCTATTAGACGGCCATTACTTTTATCCTTTGTATAGATGTATTTTGATCTCTGTAGTTCAGATCTGTATTTTTTCTATGACATTATTTTTTGGCTGTGTATACGTCCCATATCCATGGACAAAGACAGCTGTTTTAGTATTTTGAGGATGAGGATGTCACTTTTATATCTTTTGTCACTTCCAGCTGACAAATTTGTCAAAAAAGATTTTGCATCCAAGTTTTCTTTCTTGGTTTTCAAGAAGAAAATGATTGGTAAAATAGTTTCTTATTCATTCACAGAATTTGTTAAAATCCTGGAAAGGGTTTCCATTTCACCCTCAAAGCAGTCATGCTGAACTCTTATTGATTTAATTCTTATACATGTGGCAGCTTGTAACAAAAAATTAGGGTGCTCTGTTGACCAAAGGAAACTCATTGAGTCAAGATTTTTTAAGAGACTTGTAGAGTTTTCATCTAGATTAATTTTTATAAGAAACTTGTCAATTTTTTGTCAGTATTTAATGACCCTCAAAGAGTCCTCATTGAAAGTGTGGAGCTGAATAACATTAACAGGAACCTCTATTTGTTGTATGAACAACTTAATACTTATAGTGCAGTAATTTGAAAATATTTACAGAAATGGGTGACCTTTGGCCAGCAGCAGTGCATTAATTGCTATACTGTATGTGGAAGCACAAGCGATGTAAATACTTTCAAATATACAAAAAAAGTTTTTATTCTGAATCGTGACAAAACTTTGTAACTTACTCTTGAAAATGGCATAAGTATATGCCAAAACATGTTGAGATTCAGAATAAAAACTAATAAATTTTCGTATATGTTTGAAAGTATTTATACTGTATGTACTGTATTTTTAAGTTTTTTTGTTTTTGTTGTGTATTTTACATTGGATATTTTCAATTGGTTTAAATTTTCTTTTACTGTACTCTTGAAGCATCATATAGATGAAAAGTGCAGCAAAAAAGTTTTTGAATCCATATTTTTTTCAACTGTTTGCAGCAATTTTGGAGGTTTATCTTGAGGAAAAGTCTACCAGCTAATTCCTTAAAGAACATGACTTTCGCAGTGATTGGACTTGGTGATTCTTCATATCCAAAGTAAGTATTATTTTTATATTTTGTTTTTGAAACTCTTGTTTTTCAGGTGGCTACAAATTACTTCATTGTCCTTGTAGGGTTTCGGGACATTCTGCATAGTTTTTTATTTTTGAAAACATTTTGGCTGTACATAGGCTGCCTTCTTGGTCGTTTGATGTTGTTTTGAAAGCCAAGTTCAAAAAATATTTCCAATAGTCTATTTCTGCCTCAGTGTTTAGTGGAATTTTCTTAATATTGTATATTGTTCTCATCATCTTTATGGATTCCAAGAACTTTGTTTTTTTGCATGTTTGTTTATTTAGCAGTAATGAAGCTTTCTTGCCTTGTATGTTCGAAGGGCATACATGTTTGGTCATGCTTCGCTAAGCTTCCATCATCAGTATTCTCCGTTTTTCAGCTTGTTCTCTGCCATGTCTTTCTTGGTTAGTTTTACTTTGTTCTGTTGTTCTTTCTTTCTCGTGGCCCATTTTTTCCAGTTTCTGCTATGTATTCAAATTTTCCGTATGTGCATGGTATTTTGTAGACTATGTCTGTTCCTTTTTTCTCCTAGGGGATGTCTGGCTTTGTTTTCAGATCTTTTATTTTTCTTCCTGATTTCATGGCTATTTCAATATAATTGCATTTCTTCACTATCCATTTAAATTTTTGCACTATAAAGTCCCTTGATGTATGTATTGCATGAGATGTTGCAAGATGCATAAGTAAAAGAATCACTGCATCAGTTGTTGAAAGATGCAGAAGGAAAAGAGTCCCTGCATCAGTTGTTGCAAGATGTAGAAAGAAAAGAATCACTGCATCAGTTATTGCACAGATATTGATAACATTTTAACATAAGTATCCAATCATGAATGCTTTGTACATTTTGTTAGCATTACCTTGTACTGGATGTTATATTACTGGATGTATATTATTATTTAAGCTTAATATCCCACTCTACAGGTTCAACTTCATTGCCAAGAAACTGTACAAGCGTATTATACAGCTAGGTGGTCAGCCAATGCAGGGCCTGGCACTAGCAGATGATCAACATGATCTTGGGTAAGCCATTCTTACAGTAACGATTGTTATAAATTCAATTTATTTTTACTTTAACGTTGGTAATACAGTTCAAAGTAGCTGAATATTAATATTATTTTTACTCATTTCGGTTGAAAATCACTATCAGATTTTGACCTTTTTATCAGTAGTAAAACTTACTAAATTACGACTTATCAGGGTAGAAACTAACATCCATTAGGTCACCAATTGTCAGAATCTTTTGCTCAGAGTGAGCAGATATGTGAAAGGACACCTGACTGACTATTTACAAAACTTTTTACTTCATACAACTTTTTATTTGCTTACAACTGCATGTTAAGCTTGACTGGATTTTTTTGTGAACCTCAAAAATGATAGCAGTAAGGAAACATTGGCCCCAGCCAGCCCAAAGGTTGGGGTGGGCCACACTTGCCTACCACAAACAGAAAGGTGCAGCCCCTGATCCTGGGCCGTGCAAACACTGCTTGCAGAATGATGGGAAGCCTGATGAGCGGATGGGGTGAGGGTTGGGACTTGGAATGTAGAGAGTTTGAGTGAGAGAGGTACAGAGGTGTGTGAGGAGCTGAGGAAGAGGAGGATGGATGTGTGTTGCCTGCAAGAAGTGAGATGGAGAGGACAAGGAGCACGGTTTGTGGGTGTGAAAGGTAGGAGATATAAGTTGTAGTGTTCTGGGAATAGTAATGATACGGGAGGCGTGGGACTTTTGGTGAAGGAGGAGCTGTGTGAGAAGATTGTGGAAGAGCGAAGGAAGAGCGACAGAGTGATGACAGTAGTGATGGCACTTGAGGAAGAAGTGGTGAGAATTGTATGTGTGTATGGTCCGCAAAGTGGCTGAACGGGTGCTGAGAGAGAACGTTTTTATGATGATTTTAGGAGTGGGAGAGCTAGTATTGGGTATGGGTGATTTTAATGGACACGTTGGTAAATGGATTGAGGGTTATGAGGGTGTGCATGGAGGAAATGGAGTTGGGGAGAGAAATGTGGATGGAAAGATGTTAGAATTTTGTGATGAAAAGGAGTTGTGTGTGGCAAACACATGGTTTAGAAAAGGGGAGAAGAGGAAAGTGACGTACAGCGCAGAGGGAAATGGGACTGAGATTTACTTTGTACTGGTGGGAAAGGATAATAGAAAGTATCTGAGAGATGTGAAGGTCATCCCGGGTGAGCTTCAGCACCAGGCTGGTGGTCACGGATTTGGTTAAGAAGAAGGTGAAGAAGTTGGTGAGAAAGGAAGTGATTCAAAGAATGAAGGTTTGGAAGCTGAAGGTAGACTATACAAGGGGAAGATTTGAAGGAAGAGTAGGAGAGCTGGTAAGCACTGATGCACCGGACTTGTGGAAGTGCTTTAAAGAAGGGGTGTTAAAGGCATGTGATGAAGTATTTGGGAAGAAGAAAGGGAGGAGAGATCAAGGGGACTCATGGTGGTGGAACCAGGATGTGAAGGAAGCAGTAGCAAGAAAGAAGGATGCGCATAAGGAGATGTGTAACAGTGGGACTAAGGCAGACAAGTCAAGATACAAAAGCATGAAGAATCGGGCAAAGACGGTAGTAGCGAAAGCAATGAAGGAGGTGGCTGAGCGGGCGCTGAGAGAGCTGAGTGAGCATTCGAACAAGGTGTTTAAGCTTGTGAAGTCAGTGAAAAAGGATGGGAAAGACGTTGAGGGAGGAAGATGTATGAGAGCTAGCGGTGGTAGGCTGAATTTCAGTGAGAAAGATAGAGGGAAAATCTGGAAAGAGCACATGGAAAGAATTTTGAATGAGGAGAATGAGTGGGATCAGAACGTGAAAGCAGAAATGGTGGAAGGGCCAGTTGAGAAGGTTAGTCGGGAAGAATTTGTGAAAGCAATGAGGGAAATGAAAGTGGGAAAGGCTGCTGGACCCTCGGAAGTAAGTGGTGAAATGATAGCGGCGATTGGGGAAATCGGGATTGGTGTGATGGTGGAGCTGTGTCAGGGTGTGTTGGATGGAAAAGGAATGCCGGATGATTGGGCGCTGAGAGTGTTGTTGTACCGATTTTCAAGGGGAAAGGGGATGCAATGAATTGCATGGCGTATAGGGGAGTGAAGTTGCTAGAGCATGCAGTGAAGATAGTAGAAAAGGTGCTAGAGAGGAGATTGCAGCGTATGGTGGAAGTGGACGAAATGCAATTTGGTTTTATGCCAGGCAAAGGAACGATAGATGCAGTGTTCCTTCAGAGGAGGCTGCAAGAGGAATACTTAGACAAGGAGAAGAAGTTCTATATGTGCTTCGTTGACCTGGAAAAGGCATTTGACAGGGTCCAGAGGAAGGTATTGGAGTGGGCAATGAGGAAGAAAAGTATACAAGAGGTAACGGTGAGGGCAGTGATGCGTTTGTGTGAAGGTGCAAAGACAAGAGTAAGAGTTGGACAAGAGTTGTCCGAGGAGTTTGAGGTGAAAGTTGGTGTGCACCAGGGATCCGTGTTGTTGCCGTTGGTTTTTGCAATCGTGGTTGAAGTGGTTACGGAGAATGTGAGAAACGGTTTGATGAGTGAAATTTGGTATGCAGATGACTTTGTTCTGACAAGTGAAACGATGGAGGGACTAAAGGAGAAGTTCTGGAAATGAAAGGAGGCATTCGAGAGCAAGGGGCTAAAGGTGAATCTCGGGGAGTGAAATGTGGTAGTGAGTGGGGCAGAAGGTGAAGTGTCTGTAAGTAAGGTAGATCCATGTGGTATTTGTGAGAAGCAAGTAATTGCAATTTCAGTGTTGTGTTTGAAATGTGGGAAATGGATCCATGGAAGATGCGCAAAAGTAAAGAGGGTGACCCTGAGTTTGGGAAGAGATTTTGTGTGTGGAAGATGTAAGGAAGTTGATGATGGATTAGTAGAACCGATGGGGGAGTTGTGTGAAGAGGTGGAAACAGCAAAAGGTTTCTGTTATGTGGGGGATAAGGTGAATGCAAGTGGTGGTTGCGAGGCAGCTGTGACAGCAAGAGTAAGAATTGGATGGGTGAAGTTAAAGGAGTGTGGGGAGTTGCTGAACTAAAAAAGGTTTCGCTTAAGACGAAAGGAATGGTTTATGGGAGTTGTGTTAGATCGGCGATGTTATATGGGAGTGAGACATGGTGTTTGAGGAAAATGAAATGACAATTTTAAGAATGACCGAGAGAGCATTGGTGAGAGTAATGTGTGGTGCGAAACTGATGGAGAAAAAGAGGACAGGGGACCTACTGGGGATGTTGGGATTGAAGGAAACAGTAGCTCAGATGGCAAAAGCGAACGGAGTGAGATGGTACGGGCATGTGTTGAGGAGGGATGATGGGCATGTTTTGAGAAAAGTAGTGGAGTTTGAAGTGAAGGGCAAGAGGAAGCGAGGACAACCAAAGAAGACATGGAAGACGCAAGTGGAGAAGGAGAGCAAGAGTGTTGATTTGGAGAAAGAGGATGCCATGAATCGAGTGAGATGGAGAGTGGGAGTTGCAGAGATTGCTTTTAGAGTGGGGTAAGTCCGGCACCCCCATTTTCCAGGGATAAACCCAGATCAAAGTTGGATTGATGATGTTGATGATAATGACAGTTTTGGAAATTTGAAATAATGGGCTATGGAAAGTTTTGAAAAAGGTTGGGAAATGGATATTGTATGAAGCCTTTGTATTTCATCAGTCTGATAGCCTCCATATCTCATTTCTAAGATGTTGATATGTTGTTTGGAAATAATATGCACCTCCACGAGAGCTCTGCTAGCTGTCTAACATCAAGTATTTGGTAGTGGTTATTAGTACTTGTAGTAGTCCATCTAAAGTACTTGACCTTTGTATATATAAAATGAATTTTCAGGTGACTGACAGTGGTATAATGTGTCTGGCAACTGGAAAGTGTTGCAAAACTCTCAAGGTAAAAAATACTACATTTCAGATTAATTAGTTCATTTGGTGCTTTAAGATCACAGGTTATAGGTAGATTCCGTCATCCAATTTTGATCCGGGTTTAACCCCGTAAACTGGGGTGTCTGGATTTACCCCACTCTAACAGCAATCTCTCCAATTCCCACTCTCCATCTTGCTCGATTCATGGCATCCTCCTTCTTCAAACCAACACTCTTGCTCTCCTTCTCCACTTGCATCTTCCACATCTTTTTTGGTTGTCCTTGCTTCCTCTTGCCCTTCACTTCAAACTCCAATGCTTTTCTCAAAACAGGCCCATCATCCCTCCTCAACATATGCCTGTACCATCTCACTCCATTCGCCTTATGCCATCTGAACCACTGTTTCCTTCAATCCCAACATCTCCATTAGGTCCTTTGATAGGTAGATTCCATTTCTCTTTTTAACTTTTGACCAGGTAGATAGTCGTTTGAAATATAATTTGGTATAAAGTTGAAGATACTAATAAAATCAGAGTTTAGGCTGGTGTATTAATGCTTTGATAACAAATTTATTAGAGAGCATGAAATATCCAGGTAATCGATTGACGTTTTTTGCATTTCTGTTTCCAGGTTTTCATTCTTATGAAAACTTATATTGGGTGATCCAAAGTCACACAAAGTTCTTGGTTAATGGGAGTGTGTAAAACAGTATACTTTCAGACTTGCATGTTTCACAACACTCACTCATATGAAATTCTTGTACTAGTCCTCAACTCTACCATCTGAGCTAGTGAACCAATAGAAAGTTGAAAGGGGAATCATCATGGAATCATCTTTTCCACTTGGCTTGTTAAACTACACGAAACTGACTAAAGTATGAAGTTAAAAATCTACATATTAAATAAAACAATTTTAATTTTATTTATTAAAATAGTCTTTGTGGTGGACTCTTTTACAGGTCTAACTTGAGCACATCTTTTGAAATCCAACGTGAGCTAATTCCATACATTGTCATTTAGATAGTTTACAACAAACCTTCATGAATGCAATCAGTGTTTCGTCTAAATACCCCATAAGGGCAAAGCAAGTCATTAAGAACGCTCTAATGCAGACCACATTTATTTTACATCTTTAGCCAGAGTTGTTATTTTTCATGCTATTAATACATCAGTTTTGTAATTTACTTTAAAGTATGTTTAACAATTTTTGTTTCTTTTCTACAATGATTTACATTCATAACAGGAAGTTCACGTTGCTCATTGTGTCGGCATAACAGACAATGCCATCGAATCCCTAGTGGATGGGTGTCCACAAATCAATATTCTTGTATTCCATGGCTGTGTCCATGTGACGGAAAGATCTAGACAAGCTGTTGAAGGGCTCAGTTTGGGTAGGAAGGGAGTCAGACAGTTGTCCTGGACTGTGTACTGAACAGAAAAAAAAATTTATACTGGAGAATTGCTCAAAACCACTGCTGTGTGTTTTGTACAGGAGCGCGACTACTTGGCGACAGGATGTAAATTTAATTGGGGTTAACCGAAAACCGGGGTACTGATGAAAAAAAAGAGGATGAGGCTTAAGTCGAAAATGAAAGTGAGACGGCCGTATTGGAAAACAATCCAAAAACGACAGTGAAAACGAAGGCTTGACCGATATTTTGGTCGAAGACGGCAAACTAGGGATGACCTCGGATTCCAACGAAACTTAATCCCGGGCTTCTCAGGACGAAATAATTAACACTTCAGCAGTCAATGAACGTTTCTTTTCAGAATTTGTATTAAAAGCTATTATCAAGCCAAACAGAAGTCGGAGACAAAGCCATTCACAATTTCCATCGCCAACAAAAAGTTGACTGTTTTAAAAAAATATAAATTGTAAGACGTCTAAATGATTCATATAAAGGACCTCGGTTTCTTTCCTTTACAAAAATCTAAATTCCGACGTTTATTTGCTAAAAGAATTCCATAGAATATCTACATTTCTTTGATGGAAGGATTCCTCCTTCTTCAGCTGCGGTGTGACTATACTTTCTAGTATCGTAAGACCTTTTTTGCTGATTTGTACGCATTTCTTTCTTTTTTCTGACGCACAATTTTTTTATGGAGGAGATTATAATTGCGTTTTAAATAAACATGATAAACAAGTTGGTAATCTTTATAATGGTTTTGATGGCAAAGACGAAATTTCCACCCTAATGAACGATTGTTATTTAGTTAATTTTTAGCGTATGCAGAATCTTGGTGTAAGAACAGCCCCGCCAAACTACTTTCCTATCTAATGTGCATAATACTCTGGCTGGGGTGCGTTAATGTAAGGGTTTTTTCACACTATTAATGCACCTGTCATTGGTTTCCTCGAGGAGAGGGGGACCCCGGGAAAATGTGGGGACTTTGGAAACGTCTACTGCAATTGCCCCACCTACTGGGGCATTATTTTTCATCAAATCTCCCACATTGACCCCTGTACCTGGGTCACTGCAACTCTGTAAGTGAGACCGCTCTGTAAGTCACATATATTTGAAAAAGTAGGGCTACTACAGAACTTCAAATTAACGCGAAAGTCAAAAAATCCAGGCCACATGTTTCCCCGAACCGTAACCAGACCAGGCCAGGTCACTAACGACCAGCCCCAGACCGCGCACGGTTCATCTACAGGGCTCCCACGCCGTAAGACACAAACTAATATATAACGTTTTTTTAATATCAACATCCTGTCAGAACTGCAACTTTAACAAAGTGTTTGCTATCCCAGCGAGTTCTCCTACGGACTGCCGAATATCCTCCAGCTTAGCAACATAGTCTTCCTCCTCAGCAACGACACTGTCGACAGCTTCTCGCAAAGTTTCCATGGATTCTAGAATCTTCTTGTGACCGGGCAACCTTTCTCGTCTCAGATGTTGTAAAACGCGGCTTAACATCCCATATTCTCCGTTTAGCTGAACTTTGAGCTTTGCGCATATTTCACGAAGCGGCCGCACACAAGGTACATCGTTGCCATATCTGTCTATTCTACCAAAAGCCTACAATAAATATGCGGACAAAACTCTTAAAAGTGCTGTGTGTCTTAAACATATATGGCTTTGTTTCTTAGGGAAATATGACCAAAATCCACAAAGCATTAAAACACGTTTTGTTTTACAAAACCATGTGTTGATTCATATGATTTGTAGGAGCCGATTTGTACACCGTTTCAGGATTGTTAAGTTGTTCTGTTTTTTTTTCTACCAATATTCTGCTAGTAGATATGATCTGTTTTAATGAATTTGTGATGCTCCTGACTCACTAAAAGAATTCTTTATTAGAACGCCTACAAATAAATTGGTGGGCTTTATAAGTTTCCAGTTCAGTGCACATGTTGGTCAGTTATGCAAAAGAATCTCAATGAATCTAGTTTGAATCTCATTATTTGAACTCCATCGATATCTGCCATCGTATTATAGTCTCGTGGGACTTAGTGAAACCCAAGAATAGCATACAAGATAGGTTGTAAAGATATATTACATTTTCTTCTGGAATTATAAAGTTGTTTGTTATACCTCCCAACTCAAATACGTTTTCCGATTAGAGGAGATGGTGTCATGGGTCAAACCTCACTAACTCCCTAGGGCGAACAAAACTCACTAACTCCCTAGGGAAATTCGACTCGCACGTGATCAGGACGTGCACCTTTAAAACGGTGGCAAATTTGTATGCCATTCGCGTGACCGCGTGGTCACGTGACCACACCTACCACAAATTAATTAAATATGTTATTTAAAATGATGTTCAAAAATGAATTCGAAAACAGCAGGTTAACATTAGTTAGAAGGCATAGTATCAAGTCCCAACATTAGGTAATTCAAAAATGACAACGAATGTAAAATCAAAATTGTTCTAAGGAAATGTATGTGAAATTGGTACAGGAGAGCAAAGCTTGCTCTCTAGTCATACAAATCATTAGAAAATATCCTATTTTCTGTTGCTTGCCGTTTCTAACATATTTGAATCAATTGCTGAAACTTTGCCATTTTACTAATGTCAATTTGCTCTTTCCATTTCTGGATGCCATTTTGTCATATCTAATTTATTTAAGGTGGGCGTGGTCACGTGACTGCTAACTGCAAAAGGCCTATTGATCGAGAAAACGATGTTGCTTACACAGGTATTCCACACGTGGACACAAGAATCTCAAAAAAACAAAATTTTCAAGATATGATTTTAGTTCAGTGCATGAAATATCTTTATCATTTTGAGGTTACTGGACCATCAATACTTTCATTAAAGTTTTGTTGTGTCCGTTAATCATTTTCACTAAAATGAAAGTTTGAAATGTAACTTATTTTGGCATTGATTAAATAATGCCATGTCGCCGGTACCCGCCGGTACTGGGTTTAATGTTTTCTTCTTGGTTGTGCCACAGCGACCAGAAGAGTAAGTTGAGGTCTACTCAATTATTTGAGTACCGGCGATAATAAAGCCCAGACTTTGGAGTTGATTGTTGAAATATATTGTTTCATTAGCCGTTTTCATACTAGAAGACAAACAAAACGTCTGAACGAACAAATCGTCTTAGACGAATAAAACGTCTAACGTGAAAACGGGACAAACAGATTTTCAGACGAACAAATCGTCTAAATTTGTCCGTTCAGACGATTTGTTCGTCATTTAGTGTGAATTGGGCCAATATCACTGTCGGTTATTCGGCCTGGGTAGGGCTTTTGAAATGAACTAACAATTGCGCCTAGGATCCCATCTAAACTGATGGCCAGATAAATAAAGCGTCTGTGCTTGATAAGAGGGAAATTGTAATTAGTTAAATAAGAAACTAGTGTTACCTTGTTCAGTTTTTCCATTGCGTTAGCAATGAACAGTAAATCATCTTTTTGCCAAGTATTTTCGATTTCTATTTCATTTAAACTCTCAGATGACTTTTTCTCTATAGTTAATGATGGTAAATCCGTCAATTTTTCAAACAGTGGATTACTTCTCTCTTGGACGTCCATAGTTGCCTTGTTGTAATTTTCCATGCTTTTACGCGCTCTTCGCAGGCTGGTCTTACTTCTAGTGGAAAATCGTGAACGAGAACTCATTATCTGGGCATTAAATTTTTCTGCTTCGCTTTTACCAGAGAAATTTTTCTCTCGAGTGTGAGGCGAGAACTAGAGCGCATATATTGTTTACTAACAAAATGTTTGGGTGTGAGAGCGTGGTTTGAGCGGATAGAGAAAAAAAAATGATCTCATTTCACCTTAAGTTTTTTTTTCACAGAAAACTGTTGGCAATACGCAAAGAGTTTTAATGAAGATACTTCCATAATTCTTTAAAATTCTGTTTTTAAAAAATATTGTGATTTGATCACCTTCAGAAATTCTTGTGCTTTTCAAAACTTTACAGCTTTACCCATAACGCAATAGTTGTATAGCTAAACCCTGGACCGCTTCTTTTATAACTTAGTCGATAATTTTGTTAAAGGTTTTTCCCAATCAAACTACATTTTTTGAGCCGTAATACTATTTTCTGCCGTTCCATACAAGTTGTCGAAAAGCGGTGTTTTTCATCTTTTAGAAAAAAATGTAAAAAAGTCGATAAATCAGTGACACAGAAACCAACTGCTTCAAAAACATATTTCTTCTGTTCCAGTTTGCGAGCGTGCAGATTTTGCTTTTGCCATCAGATTTAGTGCTCGCTCGGGCCATACAAAGATGGCGCACTAGTTTGCCAGCTATGTTAGATTTAAAAGCTATTCCACAACTCATAGGTTGATATATGCCAAGACGTCTGGCCCAAGGCACCGACCCTGAGTGAGATAGTTCTTTTGGTATTTACCAAAATATTTGGATAAAAATACACTTTCTTTTCAAAGTAACTATACAATGTAAAGGTTCTTTGCTCAACACGCGCGCTTCCTATAGTTTGTCTTTTGTTTATATTTTTCGTGGGTTTTTTTCGAAGAGCACTCTCCCGCCTTCAGGAAATTCTGAAAGAAAAATATTTTGATCCTACCAGTAGAAACCAAAGAGCCAATTTAGTTGCTGTCTTTTTGTTGGCTTGAATGGTTTATTCGTTTAATGCAAAAGTGTGCTTATCTGAAACTGTGAAAGGAAATGAAAAACGCCACGCCATTTTGACTTCCGCCGAAAAATCAACTAATAGGTAACAATTATCCACCACTTTCGCTGACACTGAGGTGAATAATTGTTTTAGTATGTACCACACAAGCTGAATAACTAACGGACCAAATACAACAATTTCCTAAGAAACGTATGGGTTACGGATAATTTTGCACTAGTTTCCGGAAGCCATACATTTCTTTGGAACTTCTTGTATTTTAAAACAGCTATAAATCTTTAACTATTGATCTATTTAACACCAAACTTTGGGATTTTGCTATTTACAGCGTGTTGTTTCTTTTTATGAGGTCTTATTTTGCAGTTATGAGAATTAAGGGACTTGTACCCAGGCTCTCTCGGTATGAAATCCGGCAATAGGTCAATAGAAAGATCAATAAGGAACACCGAATTCAAAGTCGGTGATTCATTACAGTGAAGAATCACAACTGAACTGTCAAAGATCACAACTAAATTGTCAAAAGCAGTGAAAAATCGCTACTGGACTGTCAAAAACCACAACTGAACTGTGAGCCTTCTGTGTGTTATCAACTCGTATTCAATATTGGTTTTTAAGTGAAAAAAAAATAGTACCTAACAGAAAAATATAATTTTTAAAAAAACATGTATATTTATCTACAATGTCCTAGGTTTTTCACTTTTAGAATAGTTTTTGAAATCGAAAGTCAGTGATTTAAGGCCATCTCCACTTATTGTTATGTTTACAGTCGTCCGACAGACCCTAACTTTTGAAATTTACAAAAGAAAAAAAGTAGAGTCATTTATTACAGTATGTAAATAGCATGCTTATACAAGTTGTTTATATATCATTTTATGACACAAGTAAATCATATTTCTTGCATGTAACATGTCCAAGCGCATGCATCAACCTCATACGCAGGCTCATTTCACTGACGTAGTGATGACGTGTTTTTTACGTCAGTGAAATGAGCCTGGGTACTTAAATGCTTAAATGCTTAAATAAATTTTCCCTAATTTTAGCTATTGCTAATGTCTAGGGTTTAGGCCAGTCACAGTCGCATCCATCCACGTTAGAATGCATCGGCTGAACATCTGCACCTGCACGGACAGACCTGCCAAAGCTTGCTAGATAAAATGAGGGACATATCCGTGCATCTCATAAGAAAAAGAATTTACACAACACATTCATTTGTTCACTGCGCTAAGATGCTAAGCCGCGGTTGGGACAAAAAAGATTTTATTGGTGCGAAATTATTATATAAATATTGAAGAAAGCTAAAGGAAATCTAAAAAGCGAGTTTGTGTAATGCAGGAGTCAATGTTAACCCCACCCTCCCCCCACTTGGGGATGAAGTCAACATCGTCAACATGGGGATTAGAGTGGATGGGGGCATAAATTATGCACAAATGGGTGGGGCATTAGAGATATTTAAAGTTCATCCGAATCGGGTGGGGTGGGGGTTAAGTGGGGATTTGATCCAAGATGGCTGTCGTTTGTTCTGACCGCTAAGTTGCTTGGGAAATTCAAGCCTTGCAAAGACTTCTGGGTGCACTTCGATTGCATTCATCTGCTAGGCTCGATTTTCAGCCGTTTGTGAGCCCGCGTTCCTTGCCCAATAACGGACTCCCAAAACGGCTGCAATCAGCCTACAACAATGGCGGAAGAAATCGTGGATAGATAATTATGTATTAGCATATTAAATCCTTTTTTATTGTCATTGAAATGATGCATCCATCGATCTGCAGAATTGCTTTCGATAGCTTTGAACACGAATTTTCAGGGTTTGATGTGTTTTCGGTTTTGTGGGCATGTAATTAACGAGGATTGCTATTAAATCGATGTGTTGTGTTGAAGGTGGAACTGGAAAACGTTTTTCAAAACCGCTGGGATCAGTAAGGATGAAATAATCGATACGATGAATATGTAGATCTGTTTCGCTAAAACCGGTATGACTTGACCTCTACGGTCTTCCGCGATCGTTTGATACTGTAATCTTCGTGGGACTACCAAGAATAACAATTTAGGCGTTCTTTGGACTACTAAAACCAATCACTTAATGTTTAGTTTCGGAATATTTTTTTATAAAGATTTTCGGAAGTGAATCTGCGTTTCGTTGCTGTGAATTTCGCTCCAATTGACATCAGTCTAAGCGTTCAACTCCCCGGTTTTCCCCTATTGTAGGTTAAAATGTATCGTATTTTGAAAAAGAAGATTCTTTACAAACCTTGAAATTTAAAAGAAATTTAAAATTGTCTTAGTCTTTTATTCTCTAAACTTCCCAATAATTTAATCTAATAATCTAAATTGGGGGAAATTTCCGTATTGGCGCATGCATAGAGTTAGTCACGCCAACTAACCCTTACCCAGACCCTATATAACTTCTATACGAAACTGCATGCATAAATAAGTATGTGCCAATACGGAAATTATCCCCTAAATTGTGGTAGTATATGCTTTTAAAAATATATACAAAACGGCAAGATTAAAGAACTATGAAATCTTCGCGCATAAATATTACGGCAAGACTGATAAGAACCGGTAAACGATTCAGTAAGTGTGCATGCATAAATAAGTACCGTCCAGGACGGAAATTTTTCCTAATATTTCAGTTTCGAAATCTGTTTACATCTTGGAAAAACTTCAGAAATTCTTAAGCAAAAAAAATATTGGGCACAGTGTATGCAAACTGTGCCTGATTTGTGATAGCAAAGAATATCAAAACAGCTAATACAGCTTCTTATCTTTCACTAGTAGGCTCTGCAAATATTCAATGATTCATCGACTTTGTCCGACAAACAATCGGACTTATGTCGAACACTTTCCGTTTCTTACATTATTTACACGTTTATGCACTACAGTCAAACCTCGGTAAATAGTCCGGATACACTCTTTTTGTTTTTTTATAAGAACCTTTTTTATAAGAACATGAAGCTGAAAATCGCCAAAAAATTAAGAACAAGTTAAGAACATGCTGAGTCTGAGAAAAGGTGAAGAACATTTATTTATGATGATAACCTATTGCAAATAATTCATACAGTGGTATTAAAAAATTTGCGTTTCGGTGGACTTCTTGACTAAAGTTCGCAGATAACAATTTTACATCACATGTTTTTTCAT
>JANCMA020024432.1:0-27794 GCA_024336925.2 Zoanthus solanderi
TGCCACTGATCCAAGCCTCAGAGTCAGGCTCAGGATCAGTTGAGTTGCTCACAGAGGCCAACTTCAAACAAGTGTCTGATGAGACAATATGTGGTACTATATTCATTTGCTGGATTATCAAAATAAATTTCAGTGGGTTTAACACTTCATTATATCACTGAAGTTCAAGTCTTTGGTAGCTTCTTTTCTTTACAGCTTTCTCAACACTCTTTTCAGATACTTGGCATTTCCAGTTGTAAGTTTATAGTCAACCGGAATTTCTAGGCCCGTAAAATTATGTTGCTGTTTTTGCGAAGCATAACAAAGTACATTCAGTTGTTGAGTTATGTCTGTAGGCCTTATTTGGGATAAAATCATTCTAGTACCAAGCATTGCTGGACAAAGAGATTTTCAACATTAATGAGTTTTATTTAACCATATTTGCTCACAATACTTGGGCTAATAAGTGAGTACCTACTGTATTGATAGTTTTGTAATCCCTGAAAAATATGAATCTAATTAAGGACCAAAACAGCCTGATTTCTCACTAAACACCCAAAATATAAGAACCAGTTCAGGCTGACCTCCAAAAATGTAGGTTCTTATATGTGGGTGTTTACTGTAATCAGACAACTTACTGAAAATGGATTTCTTTATGAAAGAAACGCGAGTGTTTCGCTAATAGGGACTATGCCGGACTTTCAAGACCCCATTATATTACTGGTATTGGTTTCATTAGTATAGAATGAAATTGAAAATGTTTGCTTTGCATGAGTTCAAAAGTTAAAATGAATAAAAGAAATAATTTATATTCTTCAAGATAAACAAAATGAGGGTCATTTATGAATGGTTCATTAAATGGTTTAAAAGTAAGAATAAAAACGCAAGTGATTTTTCTACTTTTCAATGAAGACTAAATAAATGATCATTGTCTAGGTTCGTTCAATTCAACATTATAGCAGGGCTGCTTTGAAAGTTGGAAGGGAAATTTTATTTATGTTAAATTGGATGTTGGTTAGAAATGGGTCAAAAAATACAAATACAACTGCCGTATTGCATGAGGTACTTTTATAAAACCTAACACGCAAGAGCGGTCCTTTTTTATATTTAGGAGTTTTGCGAAACCCGCGATATTTTCCCTCGAAAAGAACTCAGAGTTGTCGCCGGTAAAAGTGATGAGTCGTGCAAGGACACTTGTTTTAGCAAAGGTAAGTGACAAAATAATTTTCAAGCACAATTAGGACAAAAAAGAATAAGAAACACATCTTTTTATAGATTCATTAAAAACTAGAATAAAACCGCTTAATATTTTAACAAACATGTTGTTTCAATTTTGCCTTAATAATACGAGCGGATAAGACTGGAAGTTAAGACTGGTTAAAACTTTTCAAACTCTTAAGTTTTTTCGTTGATTTGGGTGAAAGGAAGGTTATGACTTTGAATGAATTGGTCTCAGTAAACCCAAATATTGTATTGATGGGTCCTTAAATCAAACTGTGCAACCGATACTAAGGGGGGAATCCTGCTACCAACGCGGCCTTATCGCCCATTTCAGTGGCTTCAAGTTAACTACTTTGACACACATGATTTAGCCTGCGAACGGGCTCTCTTCGCAGGGTCAAGGGAGAGAGGGATTGGGGCGGGGAGAGAGCGAAGAGAGCATGTTGGTAGGCTAACATGATTTGATGTTTTTCTTTACAGCCGCATCTAACTTTTAAGTATTCCGCCTTTCACAATAATAGAGAGCTTAAGAACCAAGCGTTCTTGTTGTCACGGAGTCCAACCGGAACTAAACTGTCATCAGATGTAGCGAACCTGAACACGTCATGCGGTCGTGGTGGTCGTCACGGAGGCCTACAAGCTGCTTTTTGCCTCCGTGTTGGTCTATAAGAACTGCAAAGGTTTTTTTTATCAAAGGAATGGCTTCATACAAGCACCGAACAAATCCTCAATAAATCTTTGTAAGTAAATAATTTACTTACAATTACTTTAACACTGGCTTTTGCTTCAGGTTCTTGTCGCATGTGTAACCAATCTTACAATTTAAAATTTGTTTACGACTGAACTCTTCAAAGTTAGTTTTCGCGCCTTTTTACCCTGCGTGCGTCCATCGTTGTGATGCGCGCGCTGCTTAAGTAAAAATTTCGCGCCAAAAACGCCGTTCTCGATCCAGTCTACTCAGGGAAAATAGACCTCCATCGTGAAGAAATGTTTCGGTGCTTAAGCTCTCTAATATCAATTGCAAAAGGTTCGGCTTCAAGATTTACCACTTTATTTCTTAGTATATATACACACTTGTTTTTACTAGAGTCCAGTTTATAAGAATCACGAGACTCAATTTTGGAAGTTTTAAGAATTTTTTAAGAATCATATTGAGGCTCAATTACTCGACCCGCACAAAAAGTTCTACTATATACATTTTCGTTTTCATTATTATGGTGCTATATACCCCTTTTTTAAATCTAGTTTTTATGGAAACCATAAACGTGTTTTGATCGAATAAAAGTGACAAAAATTTTAGACTATTCGTCTTTCGTTCTTCTGCATGTAGAACATATTTTTCTTGCATTATAAGGACCTACTTCAACCCCCTCGATTCAGTGAAGTTTGAAATCGAAACCATTTTACATGGACCTCTGGTTTCATTGCTTGAACAAAATGATCACCTGTTTTGAAACTGTTATTTAAGAATTATGTAAGGCTCAAAATGTCACAATTTTAAGAAGCGCGAGGCTTGGGGAAAAAGTTCGATTCTTATATAAAAAAAGTGCGTAACACAGTTGATTACTTTGCTGCCATTCAGTCCTTAAAACTTGTAGTAGCTATCGCTAAGTGCCAACGAGCAAGACAAAAACTTAATAAATATAACTATTTACCTGGCAATCTATTTTCATCATGCAAAAAAATCTCGGTTAAACCAAAAACAAATGCCATTTTCGTTTTCCGAGTTTGAATATGACAAGTTCGATATTTATAGTTTGTAATTCAAAAATACTAAGTTTTTGTTCAAAGTCTTTCAGACTTCACTATAGGCAATTTCTCTCTCATGCGCAGTTTGTATATCCTGCTGTTTTGGAGGGCCACAGGTTTTACAAATCTCACGGTTTCCGGGATTATATAAAAGTACTCTTTTCATAGTTTCGAGGTCTTTCTTTAAGCGTGTGCAGTGTTTATTTCCCGTTGTTTTATCAGGGCCACAGGATTCCACGAGATTTGTGAGCCCTGTGGCCCGCCGAAACAGTGGGATATACACACTACGCATGATTGTGCAAGGAGCTTATAGTTTCGAATTCAGAGTAGTCACTTTTTATCAAAATCATTTGTTTCATGCTTGTCTACGCAATAGAAAGCCAGATTTGCCTCTCAGCTATTGGTTAGCTATTCATATTTGTTCTTCGTGACCTTTATCAATTGTTATTTTGTGCACGTGCACAGTATTGCACCGTCAACTGCTAATGACAGCAGAGAAATACTTCTTTAAAAGAAGATTAAAAAACAAATGAAAGTTAAGTCGCAGTGTCTTTCTACCTTAAGGAAGGAGTAAGACCAAAAAAAAAGAACTCATAGGGGGCAGGGAAGGGGTGTAGTTAAAGGTAACTATAGCACTGGAAAATATTCTTTGTCAAAATGCTAAGACTTGCAATGACTGACCTTACAACGTGAGTGAAGTTTGGGCCGTTTATACAATATTTCGACCGGCCATACCAGTCTTCATCAGGTTTTAATAAGACAATTTCTGTTACAGCTATATATATGTTAAAAACATAACCGACGGAAATTACAGACATTTTAAGATATGAAAAAACGGAAGATAAATAGTGCCAGATAAGATAAAAAATAATAACGATAACAACTTTTAAAATAATTGAATTACTGTTCATTACGTCTGTTAATACCAAAAGGTTCAACGGTTTTTGGATAAAGCGAGCTTCACAAGCTTTCCTTACAGAATCACGTTTAGATTTAAGAAGTTCAAGTGGAATAAGAAGCATTTCTTTGTGGGAGTGATTATTACTAAGAAAGTTCTCAGAAACTGCAGTATGAATATAAGTACCATTAGGGTTAAAAATAGGTCGTCTATATTTATTGAAGCCACGTTGGTAGCAGTTATAACAGATGATGACTGCTAATCACATGACACATCCCGCCTTTTTTGTGTTTTGCTTTAGTAAGCGCCAGGGAGCCACTGAATACCCTGTTTTTTTCAAAAAATTTGCTATTTTGTTCAATACTTCGACCATTTGCGGGTGCCTGAGCTCATCATAACGGTTGTGGAAAGCTTAAACCATGTCAGTGACGAAGAACTGTTCATCGGCACTGTGAATGAGACAGAAAATGTTGGTTTTGCTTAACCGCTAACAACGATTCTGACCATTCATGGACAAGATGCCCCCAAGCAGGTGTGTCGAGTCTAATCAGGTCACCTTTACAATTTTTGTAAGTCGCATTGAAAGATAAAAACAATCAACTGCAAATTTTGTCAAAATGCAGACCAGCTATATAATACATAAATATTTAATATAAAAGGTATGGAGTAGGTCGCAAGAAAAATATACAAAATTCCCATAATGCAAAATGGCTGCCTGCTAAATTTGCTTGTAAAAACTGTTCTAATTGGCCAGCTTTCAAGATGCTTCGTAAAAATAACTGCAAATCTCAAAAGGTTAAGAGTTTTTGAAAGTACTATTTTCCCAAACGGAGCATTGTGCCAAAGATTTTGAATTCAAAAGAGCTTTGTTTTTAGGTGAATTTTATTTTTTATGAATACATTATAATTTTTAAAAACATGGAATAAAAACTAAACGTTTTGCCAAACTATTTCTATATTGTGCAGAAGTTGAAACTTTGTTTTTTCACTTAAGTACAGTTTTGTTTGCTAAGTTTAGAAATGAACTGGTTTGGGCTGTTAGATTGTAAAATTGTTTGAGCTGAGATGTTTTTTAACTGATAGCATGTTTCGATTAATATATACTACTCAGCTGAAGTGGACTGTCATAAAAAAAATTTCTCACATTGAATGGCTTACCACTCTATATGCCAACTGAGGTGTGAAGTAAATTTCAAGTGCATTTAAAAAAAACAAACCGCTCATTGCTCTCTCAAGAAGTTTCTGCATCCGAGCAATAGAAATATTGGTACAAATGAGAAGATTAGTTCAATTTTTGGTAGCAAGTTTTCAAAAATTCACTTCTCTGCAAGGATTTAAGCTAAGATAAAACCCTCAACTCATAACATTGAATACCATATTAACTTTAGGATGGAAAGACTTATTTTTTCTCAAATGAACTCTAAAAATGCAAACAAATGCCTCCCATTTGGTTGCCTAAACAACAATAAAATAAACAAACATTTTTTTGGCATTCACTATTGATTATGTTTACTGACATGAAATTATATTACCGAAAAACTACAATCTTCCTACAATCATTCTTCAACTTCATATAACTTCAAGGATCAAAACTGATATCGCCCATGCACAGGTTGTTGTTAGTATTTATCTTTTTTGCTTTTCAGGATTCCTGTGTGAGCCGTCTTTTTTCAGCCTGTTAGACACCAAAGATAGTTTTAAAAGGTAACTTTTCATCCTCTTGTGGTTGTATTGAACAAGAAAGGAACTATAAAAATTGATGGTATTGTGCAAACTGCTGGGTATGCATTCGGGTCTTTGTTGTGTCAAAGTCTAGTTGTTTTTATGATAAAATAATTAACGTCAGAAAGGATTATTTAAAGAGAAGGAGAAACTCGGAAAAAAATCCGAGCCCCAGTTGGGATTTGAAACCACAACCCTCCGTGATCTAGTGGGATGCTTTAACCACTGAGCTACTGAACTCTATAGTGAGCATGGGTCCACTTTTTGGGCTTTTTTTTCCGAGTTTTTCCTTACCTTTATATCATTGTATTTATTATTTCATCTTAAAATATACTCACGTAGGAGGTTGGTTGGCCACGTCGAAGATATGCATTAATGTGAAAGCGTGATGCTGTTAGTGAGTTTATGTGCATCAGTCATTACTTGACTGTGTAACCGCGCGATGCGGTCTCAGTCAAGACCCAAAAAATTGACCCATGCTCACCATAGAGTTCCAGTAGCTCAGTGGTTAGAGCATCTGACTAGAACATGGAAGGTTGTGGGTTCAAATCCCATCTGGGGCTCGGATTTTTTCCGAGTTTCTCCTTGTATTTGATATCGTTGAATTCAAGGAGTGAAATGGAAAACTTTGATTTCAAGATGGAGCCTCACAATCAGTATCTTTCTAAACTGTATGTTTTCTTATTAAAGAAAGGACAATGGTGCCTTACAAATAAATGGACTTACAGTAAATAGGACAACTAATTTCCAGCATTTTATTGTTCATTAACATAATTATTTCTTACAGGGTTGGACAAAGGACACTAATTAGTGATTCATGAAAAATGCAAAAGATTTTCTTTCTTGTGAGAACAGAGACTTTCAGTTGTATATCATTTGTATTGTCAAGGAACAATGGTGCAATTGATTGTAACTTTTCAGGCACATTCAATATTATATCTAATTGCATATAAATAACAATCACACAATTAGTATTTTGGCAATGATCCACAAAAAAAATTATTAATATTTTGTTAAAGTAATAATTGCAAAAACACTTGGTGACACAGGTTGCACTACTTTTCCTTAAGCTAAAAAAATAAGTGATTCTGCTTACAATCATTTGGCAATGGAATAGTCGGGTTAGCAGGCAGGCCAAACATTTTTATTTTAAAAACTTATTAATATAGCATTCGATCCAAGTGATTACTGATTCTGCAAGGTATTTTGACTCTAGGCCTCATCAAAATGGAAAATAGTAGTTAAGTTGTTTTTAATGTAACAGAACTTATCTAGATTTATCATAAGAAAACATGGCCAAAATGACACAAAAACCATCTTGCCTTGCTGTATAACTTTCCAACACGGCTTGTATTTCTACGGCTTGAAACTTCAGTGACATAAATTTACAAATTAATTCAAGAAATTTTTTAATTGAAACTTGATCAAGTTTTAGCAAAAAAAAAGTTTTAAGGTAAGGTTATTTGTAAACAGAAGCACACATGTTTTTGAATTAGCCTACTCATAAAAAAATGCTAGTCTTGGTTAAATGACAAAGGTACACTTTACAATTGAATATTACACAATGTCATCTAGTTAGGGATAAGCTGTGTTACACCACACAAAAAATCACATTTATTTTCTATTGCAATGATTTCTCATTCTTGATTACATGGTAAGTTACACTGTAACCATAAGTACGGCATTTTAAAGTTGGCTAATGCCCTGATACAATATTATAAACTTTTCAATATATTTACACATAAAACTTTTATATACCGATAAACAAAAATATTGATGAAAAGCACTTATAGTAGTAAACAAAAAGGCATTGTTTACAAACATTTTATACCAGATTAAAACTATAAAATTAATAGATTAAAGGAACCTGGTCATTTACCCTAACTAAGACAAAATACAGAAATCTTTAAAACCTGCAGTTCTTGCAGCTGTCATATCAACTCAAAAATTGTTATTTGATAGCCTAAAACTTCCTTTTTGATCAATGCATTAACGAAAGCCTAACGTCTTGCACAAATTTGAATCAAGATTATTGAATCACATTAAACTTCCACAACTACAGAGTTAAAAATATTTTATAAGCACACTTTTTGACTAGCACCGAGTATGTTGCTTACAAATCTTTATTACAAGACTGCTTTTCAATTTACTAATGTTTGTTAAGATGTAATGGTCAACTTAAATAGTGAGATGTATATTGTGGTACTTTACTGCTTTCAAAACCAAGTATCATAAAAACTGGTTTATTTCTTAGCCCTCTGTAAAGCAAGTGAAAACTTCTGATGTCTCGTACAAACTTATGTTGAGATTACTTGATCACATTAATCCTCCACATTAAAGATTTTAAAATGTTCAACAAGCACACTGTCTGACTAATATAACACTGGCTTGCTTACAAATCTTTAATACACGACAACTTTTTTCTTATTTGTTAATGTTTGTTTTAAAAGATAAATGGGGAAACTTAAATAATGAGATACATACTGTAGTGTTTTAACTGCTATAAAACCAAAAAACTTGAGTTGTTATCAGCAGTGTTTCATTCACAGAGTTACCAAAACAACATCAGAACAAAACACACAAAGTTTGAATTCTGCTCTTGAGTAAAAAACACAGCCCAATCCTATGTGATATTTATAATGCATTGTTACAAACACACAAAAAAATTCTCGTAACAAACTTTTAAATATAATAAAAGGAATATCAACATACACGGTCAAAATGCAATATAAAATGACATATCACAATAGAGAACAACGTTAGCAGCAGCAGTGGAACTCAGAAATTTATTGAAGCAATAATCACCTTAACTCAAATTTGGGTAACTTTTTGAAATAAGTTTCTGGAACTGAACAAATCAAATTTTAGTATCCTTATGTCAACAAATTGTTTTATTACTGGCTTGTGAAAACTTGAAATATGTCAAAATATACAAATGAAAAAAAAAACAACAAAACGTAAGGATGCAGAAACAATATACACACCTTTTTAAATTCAGCCGGTTGCGTGTTTGATCATGTTTAGTTCAAAGAAATATTTCTATTTTACAAAAATTAAATTCTATATTTTCAACTTTATTCTAACTAAGCCTTTGCTTTTCTTGTTGTACTCAGTATTTTAAGTGAGCAATGAGATTTAAGAAAGACTAAGGTATAGGCGAACAAACTCGCAATTAAAATTTAAAAATTATCTTAAATTCTTTAAACTTTAAAATTTTGCATGTCGACAAAACCTAAACAATTATATTTCCTGCATCAACTTCTTTTTACATTGAAAGATATTACAAACACGCAATTTTCGCATAAACATGAACGCGGTTGGGGACTTTATCAGAACTTTTGCTTTTTTGTTAGATTTTCCAACTACTACTGCTGCAGTTGATTCATCGCCTTCTTATGAAAAACGTACAATCGATTCACAAGGAAAGAACTCCAAGAAAAAGCCATTCTAATGTTAGTTTTGAAAATCGAAATTTAGGAAGTATTTTGTATTTGGAAAGAACATGAACTAAAATTAAAAAAGTACTATATTTTATGTACAAAGTCGAAACAGGGAACAAAACTTGGCAACAATGTGGATAAAACAATGCAATCGTTGAGGTGGAAACTAATGGTAATTCACAAGCTTGACAATAAAGCGAATGAGGGCCGCAAAGGCATTTGAAACAATTGTGTAGCCATTAATAACAAGACTATTGTAGTGTGTGGGAAAACTACGGACTTCAATAGCTTCTACCAAAACTATCAACCACTGAAGCAGTCTTGTTTTACCCTTTAAATGTAAACGAAAAAGCATGACCCAAACTTACAATAAATAACAAATCTATTACGTTTTATTTTAGCTAGTAGCGAGTCATGTACTTAGCTGTGAGACAAACAATTGTCTGTGTCATCAACGCCATGTGCTTGAGATATTAGCGAGTTATATTCGTTTCTATCCTCCTCCATTAGAACAGATATCTTTTTATATACGGCAGCCAAGCTCTGCTTTAATTTCGATGCTATGTTGCTGCTCTCGTTCAGGTTCTTGTGAAGGTTTTTGATCCACGCTGTTCAACTGTAGCGTCCCATGGGCGCTGGAAGTTTGAGCGTCATGAACTAAACTTTGGTTCGGGGTATCGCTTGCAGTAGCAAGCGCACTGTTAGCGTTCACAAAATTACCGTTAGTCACTGCAGGGACAATAGTTACAGTATTTGTTGCGGCTAAATTGCCGTCCGTCGCTTTTTCAGTTGCTAATGGGTCGCTGATATTTTCACTGCCGCTAACAACAGCGACCGCGTTGCTGTTAGCAATAGAACTAGAAATAAGAGGCGCAGCTACGGTAGCAAATTGTGTTACAGGTATAGCATAACTCGGAGCAGCCACAGTCGAAGCTGGTGTAGACCTCACAGTTTGAACGGGTACGTTTTGAGGTTGAATAACAGCCGTAGATCCGGCCCCGCTAGTAGCAGTAACAAAAGTTGGACGTAAAATCATGCTTCCACCTTGCATATGTGTTGTAGCTACATACTGCAAACCGCCAATTGAAGTATAAGTTACAGCGCCTGGAACGGTTACCGCTTGGCCTGGTGGAAATGCCTGTATAGCAGTTTGTGGAGCTATAACCGTCGTGGCAAAAGTTGTGTTTGGGGCCGCAATTGTTGTGGCACCATTCACAGCCATCGGTTGAGTTTTAAAGGCGTCCTGATGGGTCGGCCAGCCCGCGACCATCCGTGGCTGGGCATAAGGACGTTTGAGCGATTTTTGTCGTCTTCGAGGCCTGTATTTATAGTCGGGATGTTCCTCCTTGTGTTCTTTATCCAGCCTTGCAGCTTCGTCGACGTATGGTTGTTTTTCTGCAGCGGAAAGCATTCGCCACAGTTTGCCCAACATTTTGCTTAGCTCGGCGTTGTGAACATGGGGATATTGTTCTGCCAGCTTTCTTCTCGCGCTCTGGGCCCAAACCATGAACGAGTTCATGGGTCTTTTGACGTGATCTTTTTTCGGAAGCTGGACTTCAGCATATGGTCCAGGCATGATCTGTGTTTTCACAGGCACACCACTTACTGTAAAACTGCCGTCAATTTGCGGACAATCTGAATTTACTATACTATTGACTGTCACACTAGCGGTCAAACTAGTTGGGTCGGTAATACTTGAGTTTGGAACACTCGAGTCGCTTACAGCGTGTACTGGCGCTGCTGTTTTCCAGTTGAAGTTCTGGTCACTAGTTTTTGCTTGCTCAATCTTTTCGATCTTCACTTCTCCGGATTTCTCAGGGCATTCCATAGCCCCCGATTCCTCCTTTACAACAGTAGCCATGTTTGTTGCAGACAATCCACAACCAAAGACAAGACTAAGGCTGTGACATGTTTGAGATCACGTGATAATCTTGACACGTGATGTGAAAGGAAGCGTGCGGCAAGGAAAACGAAAGAAACAGCTCGAATTGCACTAACAGAAATTTCTTAAAGCGCGGCAAAATCCGTTGCAGAAGAGACTTTTGCTTTTCGGTGATCACAGATAACACAAAAGAACACTTGAAACCAAGCCGACTCGACTTTTAAACAATACCAAATGAGACAATGAATTTTCATGTGTGTGCAGTATTGTTATTGAAAGAGCCAATAATATTCGTGGAATTATAAGCATGTGTGGGCGACGGATTGTTGACAATAGCTGGCTTGATTAAAGGAAACAGCCAACAAAAGGAACAAATGCTTCTCTGCGAGGTATTGTTTCCGCCAGACACACAAATGCAGATCATTTTATCAACATTATTGAAGGTCGTACGAGGCGCAATAATGGTTTTTAAGTTCAAACAAAAAGCTATTGTACTCATTCCCATTTTGATTGGCGAGCGGCAAACAAAGACACAAAATTAAGTCAACAGCTGAATGAATTCACATCTTCTTTTGTTCGCCGAGAACGTTCGTTATTAATTTTACCGCCTTTGTTCAGACATTTTTTCAAAGAAAATCACGAAATACAGATCTGGAAATTGTTTAGTACACATCTCCATTGAATTTAGTGCTCTTGTTTTTTTTTACAGGAGACTCGAATCTTCGCGCTTTTCTTTGACAAAATTATAATTTTAGTACAGCTCCAAAACAGCTGCTTTTTATATGCTCTATTGACAGACACAAAATTAAAATTTCGAGTTCTTGCCGGCTTGCCCGTATGAGAGACCATAAAATTACTTCTCATATTTTTTCGATTTTCTGTCTCTAAAAACAATGAAATTTCGGAACGTATAAGTTGTGAAAAATACAGTGAAATAAATATTCTTTGGTTGGCAATATTCCATTGCCGTAGACCGGAGGTGTTGGAAATCATGCAGGGCACAGCTTCAAGGCGCCCATCAATTTTTTAATGACATTTAATGAATGAGAGTAGGTTGATAAAGAATTGAGGTGGACTGGGATACAAATGTCGACTGAAAGTGACTGAGGTGATAACTATTATTTACATCGCTTTCTGTCTTCTCGAGTAATATTATTTAAGTACCTCTAGCTCTTTTTTCTTTTTGAAAATATCACAGTTGCTTCGCGGCCTGAAGAGAGCGAAGATAGAAAAAGCTGTCGTCGATTCGGCCAGAGAGCGTCGCTCGATATTAAAAGCAAACTGTATACATAGTTATATACCAACGAAAACTCATAACATTTTTCTCTACAGAAATTTTTGTGAGCTTTTCTGTTTAGTTTATTCAAAAAATAGTAAAACAATGTAAAGTGACATAAATAATGCGATCAAACACGATTACGTATGCGCAGTGGCTGTAGAAGTACAACCTGCTTCACAAGTTTTTGAGTTGATCTGCATGCATGCTACCCTGCTTGGCAGAGGCTTTTTCCCCCCTCTAAAGAGAAGAAAAAGAAACCTCTGCACGGATCTGCTAGATGCCGGACGAATAAATTAACTCAAAACTGGTTTAAAACCCGTTATAACCAGTTTGAATTTTAGCACATCTCGTAATGTAGAACAACCGCTGGGTTGTTATGAGCCATCTACTCTTATCCGCTGACAGAATTTGAGCCTTCGTTCGCGCATGCTCGATAGAATATCAAGCAGATCCGTGCAGAGGTTTCTTTTCCTTCTCTTTAGAAAAAATAAATTGTTGTTGTTGTTGTTGAAACCGTTGGCTCGCAGTTTTCTTTGTTTATCGGACTCTTACAGACTTCATGTACATGTGGCATCAATACTAATTTAAAGCTCCTCCAAATTTTTTAAAAAAAAGTAGCCGAAAAAGTAACAAAATGGCGAAGTAGCAAAAGTGGGGCTAAACAAGAAAAGCTGGGTATTTTTTAATATAAAAGCATTTCAAAACCATCGTGACAAGGCTTTTTAGGCGTAAAACAACTAAGATAGACGTACTCCAAAATCGACTGCTTTGAAAGCAATTGGTTCTTTCAGAAAATACTTATTGTAGCCAAACTAGCATCGTTTGAAATAAGATATATATTCTTTTGTCTCTATTTCAATTAGCCCTACTAGCATAGTTTGAGACAAGATATTCTTTTATCTCTATTTCAATTAGCTATACTAGCACCGTTTGAGATAAGATACAAGATATATATTGTATATTGATATATATTGTTTTGTCTCTATTCCAATTAGCCCCACTAGCTTCGTTTAAAATAAGATATTCTCTTGAATTTTTAACTCAATTGGACAAGGCTGGTGAAGCTAATTTCAACAAAGACAAAAGATTATTTAAACAACCACCAGTTATGAAATATGTTTTTCTATATAGATATGTGTTATCACCGACACAACAACAAATAAAATTTTGTATTGAATTTATTTGCATTATGTTATATGGCCTCTACAATATTACCGATATCAGTATCTGAATACATTAATATTACTATTTTCATCTTAAAAATAAGACTTTATTTACAATTTCATTTTATTTAATATATGGTAATAATTGCTAGCTAAATTGCAAGTTTTCAGAGCTTAAAAGTTCAAGCCCCGGTCGTCACCACGTTTTTACTTGTATCGACGTTCTCGTCGAGAAAAAAAATATTCATAACAATGTACATCTGAAAAGCATAAAATAAACTGCGTTTCTTCAAAAGTAAACCCTTTAAAATGTCCCTTGGAGGTTGTGAGACTTTCCTTCAACAATACCTAGTTTAGAAACACGTTACTGCTCAGCGGTATATGTTTGACAAGTGTGCGCAGTCTTTATCCAGATCAAAAAAAAATGCAGTATTGCATTTTTAAAACAATTTCATTTGTGAATATCTATACTTGTGTTAGCATAAATAATCTTTATTGAAAGTTTCTGAGAGGTTTATGAAAAGCCTATAATTTAAGAAAGGAAGGGGGAGTGGATGATGCGATTGGGGGAAGGGTATATGGGAAGTATATGGGGGAAGGGGTGGCTGCAGCACGAAGGATATAATAAATATTGTAGTATGATCTTAAACGGTCAATTCGGTTGTCCGGCATCCTTTGCGTTTTAAGTTTTGGTTTAGCTCAAAATCAAAAAGAAAGTTCTGTGGTCCGAACTTAACAAGTAAACGTTATCCACATATTACTGCTTTCGATGAAGGAGAACGCATGCTTATCGTGTTGTTGCTCGCGGGCTCAGGCTTGATGAGCTATTTCCGTCTGGCTGGTTGACTGACTGGACCGAGAGTAGCATTGTAACAAAGATGTGCTTAAAAGGTTTTCGACATTGCGAGGTAATTTATTGTGAGGTTTGCGTTGCTGATTTTTGAAGATATCAATAGTTTATTGCAAGGAAATTCGAGTGGAGAAATTTATTACAACAGGAAATTGTGCAGTGATATAAATTTACTGCCAAAAAAGAAACATTGCGTTCCGTTTCAGACTCGAATTTTTAAACTCAAAACTACATAAATTTATCTATAAAATTTGTTTTTGTAATAGTGTCTTTACAATCTGCTATACTTTCATAAAATTAGTAGTAGAGATGAAGGGATAAAAAAAGAAGAGATTTATTTTGGGGAGGAAGACTATTTAGTATGCAGGAAAAAAAAAACGATCGGGTGGACATAGCGAGAATCGAACTCGCGATAGTAAAGCTCAGTGTTGCACAGGCAGCCCCAGTTGAAACAAAGTTTCCGTAACTCAGTAGTGTGAATCGACCGCACTTCATTAATCTATGATAACTTCTACTTTAAAACAACTTCCAGCTGAGTTGGATTTTGAATGTGTAATAAATAACTAACAAAACCTGCAATTTTCAACAGTGTGAAATTGACGCCCGCAAAGAATGTCGGACAAGCATCCGACCAACAAAATTAATAGTCACTTCAGTATAGGATTTAATCAACTGGTTCAAAAGTTAGAATAAATAACACAAATCATTTCTACTTTTCAAGACAAACAAAATAAATGGTCACTTTATAGGGTTTTATCAACTGATTCAAAACTTAGAATAAATAACACCAATCATTTCTACTCTTCAAGACAAACAAAATGGGTTTCATCGACTGGTTCAATTTTGAAAACACAACAATTTTGATAGGGTAAAATTTTAGCAAATTAAATTGAGCCCTAAAAACAATAATTAGTAATCGTATATAGCTTTTGATGTCTTGACCTTAAGAAATTCATGTACCTATTTAATAAATAACTCGCGTCATGTTCATGCAGAAACTTCGACAAGAGTTTTTAACCGTCTGATAGCAGTTTGACTGAATTAAGTTAAGGTTTAAAGTCTCTATCTTCGTGTTTATTACTTGTCTTGTTGTCATTTTCAATAACAATACATTCAACACACACCTTTCAAAATCTGTACTTAACGATATTGGTTTAACAGGACTTCGATTCGGAAATGATTTAATCTGCCACGCTTTCACTTGCTACGAGACATACTATCCTTTAGCTTTGACATGTTCTAGACATTAAAATTTTCACGCTACGTTTCTTGCGTTCTTAGACAAAACGGCATCAACCCTTTCTTAGACTTGCCCCCTCCCCTCAACCTGAGATCCAACCACTGCTGTCGGTTGGGAATGGAGGCATCACAAAGCACTTCTAGATCGTATCCTTCCATGTCCACACCAGACAGAGACGAGATCACCGAGCTGCTGCTAACTGTGCTACTGTTAGACTCCAGTTCAACATCCAACTCGTTGGCAGATTGTTTCTTCTTCCTTGGCTGGAGCATCAAGAGGTGTACAGCGCCGTCTAAATGCTTAAATACGTCCAAACTTAACAGGTGGCTCTGTATTCCGCTGGGAAGGCCGCTACCTTCTGAAGAGATCCATGCCTTGACGTGGTTGAAGTCTAGTTGAATTTGCTGCCCTCCATAGAAGCTACGTGATAGTAAAAATAGTATTGAAGAGCTCTTTCATCTAGACAAACATTTTGAATAAAAACTTATATTTTTCATTTTTATAGTCTTTAAGGCAAGCAAAATATAAATATATTTAACACCAGAAACAAAAGTTGAGGCAAAACGTATTGTTACCAGTTTTCAATAGCTTGTTCAAATATTAGAGCGAACAACACAAACTATTTCTACTCCACAAGTAAAATAAAACAAAAGATCACTTTAAAGAATTTTATCATCCTATTCAAAACACAACACTCAATTCTACTCTTCAAGATAAACAAAATGAATGGTAACTTTATAGGGTTTCATCAACTGGTTCAAAAGTTAGGATGAATAACACCAACCATTTCTTCTCTTCAAGACAAAAAAAAAATGAATGGTCACTTTCTAGGGCTTCATCAACTGGTTCAAAAATAAAATGTGATACACTAATCTTTAATACAAGCAAATGGATGTTTAAAAGAATTTAACCTGACGATATTAGACTTAAACAAAAATCCTTTCTGGCCTTCAAGACAAAAAAAGGAATGACCGTATTAGGTCATCATTTTAAAATATTCTTGGACTATAAAATATACTCTTAAATTATTCACAACGTCACAGAACAAAGAAATATTATTTGTAACACTCTGATCCTTCCAATACTTACAATTTTTCCAAAAGTTAAAATACATGAACAAATGAACGAGAACTACAAGCTGGTTCCTCTAAGCAACAAATATCTTAAACGGCAAGTTCTGTACACTGCTCACTTAGATGTAACTTTAAAGCTAGTTAACTCAATGGAATTTAGTTTGGGCATTTTCAGTTATGAGCCGGTAATGATTGGTACAGTTGGTAAGATCTCTGCCTTTCAACCACAACGTCCCTAGTTCGATCCCTGGCTCTGCCAAAATACGAATATTGGCGCAACCTTCGCCTAAGCTAACTCAGCTTTCCGTCCTTCTGGGGTAAGTAAATAAGTACTAGCATCTGCTGGGAGCTAACCTGTGATGGATTAATGTCCCATCTAGGGGAGTCAAAATCTCTCATCTGCTTAACACTACGTAAACCGGGGATAAGCACTGGCTCCATGGGTCCCTTGGCTCGTAAAGGATTTAGCTTAACTTTGAGTTATGGTGAAAAGCTACATAGCAAACCTGAAGATAACTTCTTCTTTCAGAATGTGGTCACTCCAAGCCTCCATCATAGTAGTGAGTGCCAAGGTCAAGATTGACAGCTGAATGTCATACGAAAGCTCTGCAACACTTCTAACCACTGGTTCAAGGATCTGGACAACACTATGTTCAGCATAGGAACTGGGTCTAAATGGTGCACCTGAAGGGAAATTAAGCGACATTGGTAAAAGTATGAAAAGATGGAGGAGCAAGGATATCATCTTTGTGTGGCCTGGTGTCAATAGTGAGGATCTGGACAACACTATGTTCAGCACAGTAACTGGGTCTAAATGGTGCACCTGAAGGGAAATTAACCAACATTGGTAAAAGTATGAAAAGATGGAGGAGCAAGGATATCATCTTTGTGTGGCCTGGTGTCAATAGTGGGCAAGGAAAAAGAGGCACTACTGCGATGGTATGGTCATGTGGTCAGGATGAAGGAAAGGGATCCTAAAAAGCCAGGAGTTGAGCAAAAGATCAAGAAGATGGCAAAGAATGAGATGTCGAGAGAGTTGGGCAACAGAGCCTTTTGATAAAAACCATCTATGTTCAATTACCGGTCTCGGAGTAGTTGAACAAGCTCCCGCATGTGAAACGCCTGGATCATCAAAAAAATATTTTTACAAAAATCTTGTTCATAAAATTTGCTGTTTTTACATATAAAAATCTAAAATCTAAAATTTAAAATTAAAAGTCGTAAAGTTAGGTCCCACTTGTGAAACGTGCAGATCAAGTTGAATTAAATTTGGCTCCCACATTCGGAGGGCCATGATCCTATATCTATTGAGAGGCAGTTCGTTGAATTTGGTAATAGAAAAGCCCTGATGATGGTTCAGAAGATGAACTGAAAATTTTGGATCAAAAGGACCAAGGTGCAAATTGTAAGTTTTGTTACACTGATGGCGAAATGCATTAATATTAGGACAACACGAACAGGATATGGAGGCCAGAACGTATTGGAGACAGCAATTAAAAAAGAAGAATATGGTTAAAAGAATGAATTCATGGATGGTAATCGAATGAATAAATAGTTGATTGACGGAGTCGATTGATCAATTGATGGTAAGCAAATGAATGACACAGGGTTCAAAGTCACAAACACTGCTTAGACACCTTGCCATATTGTAATCTAAATAAAAAGATTGAATTTAAAAAAACTAACCAGAGTGCCGGCTTTTCCTCCACAGCTTTCCCTGTGGCATTGTTTCCTGGAAATATTCGGTTGACATCTTTCTAAGATCGCTTTCAAACATACTCATTGACTTGCGGCTAAGTGTCTATAATCAAAATGAGAAAAAACTTACCTCTGACTAATTTTGCAGCACTTTTACACAAGGTTTGTTAATAATAAGAAAAATTATCATAATCACCATCATCATCGTCATCACCATCATCATTATCACCATCATCATTACCATCATCATCATCACCATCACTATCATCATCATCATCATCATCATCATCATCATCATCATCTGTGAGAGTTATGTGTGCCTTTTCCGTATTATCTTATATGCACTTTCGAAGGATGTACAGGTTGACAGTTGAGTCTTAAATCATACTCTGCAGCAGCTAAAAAACATTCAGATATTGTGCACGCTCTCGGGAGAACAGATAGACCAAACAGATGTGTGTCAGTCTGAGACAGCGTCAAGAGATCTCCACTCGAAATTTCATGGCTATGGTTTCAAGTGCTCCTCCAAGAAAAAAAAAAATGAAAAAAGATATTAATTTCAGGAGCAACACTGTCCCAAATTTTGTACCCATCTACTTCACTTGTTATTTCTCCCAGTTTTCTTATCGTCTTGTAGATTTAGAAAATACATTCAACTGTTCAACAGGGCACTCGAGGAAATTTTCAAAATCCCAGGATTATTCCTGGAGTGGCGAGCATCATCTATTCTTCGCATGCACAGTGTTTTAATCTCATCTGTTCCTATAGATCAGCTTGACGTTTTAAAAAATATCATCTTGTTTAAAATAGTGTGGAACAATGATTTTCTCTCAAAAGTTAAGTTTAACGATCATGAAAAACACACTCGCTTTTGACATTATTATAAACAGCACAGCTTTTGTAATGAAAAAAGGAGTCTTGAAAACCATTCCTTAACCAAAATCAAAAACCATTATGGATAATTAATTGAAGCACTCCTTTCCCCAAACCAACATCGGGATAACCTAATTTATGCTAACTTGAACATATTTTAACCTTGACTCCGTAGTTTTTTATTCAGTTTAACTCTGATGATGATCTTATATGATCGAAAACGTTTAGTTTAGTTTTTATAGAAAAAATTTTACTTATAGTTAATTTTATAATTCACTATCATTTTCTGTACTCTTAAACTTTGGAAATGTTAATTTGCGGGTTTTGTGGATAGTATCGAGTGTTGATTAACATTTTAAAGAGTCTAAACATTTCCCTTTCTATTTGTTTGACATAACGTGCAGAATTGAAAGAGAAAATTGACCTGTTAAAAGTATAAAAAAGGAGAAAAGAACCAGAAATTCATTGCGTTCGACGAAGGAGAACGCATCCTAATCTTGCCATTGTTCGCGGGCTCAGGCTTGATGCTATCCTGCTTTGAGAATTTTCGTACGGGTGACCGTCTTAAAATGCTTCGACTTCATGCGACCGTGGTGTCTTGTTGACTAATATCGATCAGCTTCGTTTTTCTATGTCGTCGGTGTGGTTGTTTTTTAGAGGTGAGTGAAAGTTTGTTGATTTGTTTTAAAGCTATTGCACAGAAATATGAGTGGAGTTATTTATCAAAACATCAAAAAGTTGTGCAGTGATGTATTTTCTAGGAAAGAAACGTTGCGTTTCATGTCGGACTCGATGCCGAATTTTAGGTCCTATACCCCTCCACCCCATCGAACGCACCCCCCTAATTTCCAGTTATTACTAGTTTTATCCTTATTCTTGACATTATTGTTTTAACCTTCTTCCTCTAGTTTTGAAAGTTTCTAACCTTTGTGTTTTGTTGGGCAATTATATTCATCTTTCTTATCATCACAATCGTCAATTGTATCGCACAACCAGGTCAGCGGAAGACATTTAGCACCGTCATCGCAGCGAAATCTTTGTGGTCCACACTCTAGCACAAAGTGATTGAAATTAGGAGATGATTTGTCTCTCCGGTGATGATAGGAGAGAAAATAGATAGTCGAAATGGATTGTTAAAACAAGTAAATCACGTCGTAATTTTTTAGCCTCTATTTCATCGCTAACCAAATGTTCAGTATCTGAGCTATGTAGTAGTATTTTCCAGGTTTGTTATAGAAACTGAGAAAGTGAAGTATCGTTTTGTTCTATAGACCTTTACCACACTAATATAAAAACATAAAATACTTTATTTATGAAAAAAAGAGATTCATTATCAAATTGTACCGTATCAAAAATAGCCTTAAGTCCCGAAGTTTCAAGAAGATAGCTTAAAAAACAATAGAACTATGAATTTTTAAAGATTTATACTTAACATTTTCATTAGTTAATTTTATTTATTTAATTTTCTCGGATATTAAATTTTATTGTATAAAATTATAATCAGTGGTTAAGTAGTTAGGGTAAAACTATGGACTAACTCAATCATTTACCTTATAGAGCAAAGTTCAATACCAAACACATCAATAATTTACGTTTCAAATATATTTTTGCATTTTGTGCTAGCATGCACCCTTGGTCAGGATTTGTTTTCTTGAAAAAAATTTCATCAACAAGCTTATGGTAACAATCACGATAAGCGGTGCAACAATATCGGTTTCAAGTTTAGCCAGAAAAACACTTGCAAGGATTGGAGCCAGTGAGTTACCCATACCGCAACCGTCGTATTGTTTGTGTAAGTAAATGTTGTAAATGGAATGGTGCGTCGATGTTTCTACAGAAACAGTTTTACAAATATTTAAATTTTACACCGTAGTGAAAAAGAATTTTAAAAAATTTTAACGTCAGTTTTTTTTAAAATTCTTTTTCACTACGGTGTAAAATTGTTTGTGTAAGTGGTTGTTATAAAAGCTAAAAGAGATTCCAATTCCTTGGGAAACGTTTAGTTACACGCGTTTAAAAAGCCCTTTTCAACTAATTCCGGGCAGTCATTAGTAGGTGCAGATTTGCTTTATTATATAACCTACTGTTTGTTCAAGTGGTTACTTGTGTAAAGAGTGAGAAGACGTCGTATAACACATTTATTACATCTTCCTCTACTGATGTGTCTGACATACAAGCAATCCGGACTTGTTGAAACAGGGATCATTCCAACTCTGCGTCTAATCTTATATTTGTGTTTCTTTTGCAGTAGGTTATATAAAAAACAAATTTACACCTACTAAAGACTGCCCGGAATTAGTTCAAAACTGCTTTTAAACGCGTGTAGCTAAAAGTTTCCGAATTGGAACCTCTTTCGGTTTTTAACATCATTTACACAAGCAGATCAACTCACTGGCTCCAATCCTTGCAAGTATTTTTCTGGCTTAAATTGAAAGCGATATTGTTGCACCGCTTATTCTGTTTGTTACCAAAAGTATGTTGATGAATTTTTTTTTTAAGAAAGCTAATATGGAATGGATTAAGCTCTATTACCAAAAGTATGTTGATGAATTTTTTTTTTTAAGAAAGCTAATAAGGAATGGATTAAGCTCTATTACCAAAAGTATGTTGATGATTTTTTTTTAAGAAAGCTAATATGGAATGGATTAAGCTCTAAACTTTGAATGTTTTTTTTTGTAAGTAAAATCTAAAGTGCAACTAACTCTTTCTTGTTTTTGTATTAAACTTTTTATCATACAATTTAAGCATTTCTGCAAAAACGTTTTTGTTCTTGGTTAACTCTTTGGAGAAGTCTCCTCCATCTTGGTTCATTGCTGCGTACTGAAGGAGACTGGGAATAGCTGTGAATGACGTCATTCTCATCCTAAATTTTTTCTAAAAAAACAAAAGTTACAACAATGAAAGATGAATATTTAAACAATTTTGTTGAATGTTGTCAACGTCTAAACTGAAAAACTATCAATGCTTTCTGTTACAAGTTATGCCGTTCTAATTTGGCATTGGACGTCATTTGCGGCTATTTCCAGTCTTCTTGGTGACGTGCCCATGAACCAAGATGGAGGAAATTCAATCGAATTTCAAAGTACTATAAAAAAATTGACCAAAATCAAAAAGGTTGTCGCAGAAATGCGTAAAATTGTATGATAAATAGTTTAATACAAAAACAAGAACAAGGGTTTGTTGCACTTTAACATAACACTTACTAGCAGAAACAAGAGGGCAGTTTCGTTCATCGCTCTCGTCTTTGCAGTCGGGAGTGTTGTCACAAACTGAGCTGAGCAAAACACACTTTGCGTCCTTGTCACAGGAATAGGATCCTTTGGGACAGGCTGAAGGGAGAAATCAGACGCAAATGGTTTTTGAAAATTGTTTGAAAAAGTCTTTAAAGTTAGTCAAAAAACAGCCTTTCCATAAAATACTATAGCTGTGTGACTGATCTTTTCTTTTAATGGATCATTCTCAAAACCACGACATTTGTGACACTCTTTACATTTAACATGTTTAAAGGGAAACTGATATGTTGAAGTGCATTTTTGATATGTTGAATTGCATATACATTTGAAATTCCAAAGGTATAGATTTTAGAGCGATCCGTTGATCTAGATTTTTAAAAAATTATTACAAAATGGGCCAGTAAAACCTACAGTAGGGCCCATATTGCACTTTGATCGTGGGCTCAGAACAGTTGCCTCTGACGTCACAACGTCAAATCAAAAGTTCGCACACTGTTCATCGCGCGCTAGAACTTTTAGCGAAATTATTATATAGAGACATCTTCATTTTATAAAGTTATATCTATTTAAAAAACAGCTTTACAAAATGCCTACAATTTGTCAAAAAGAATTAAACGTGGCATTTTGACGTTGTGACATCAGGCGGAATCAACTTTGTTATATCGCAGGCGCAAGTATGGCGTCTCTCTTAGCCTAGGTTTAGAACAATTTTTAGTCGTGGATACGCGAAGCTTAGGAACGACTATTGCTGTGGGTCAGAATACGCAAATTTGTCAATCAATCAGATGTAAGCAAAATCGATAATTCGACGTGAGACCAACTGATATCGACTTTTCGGAATAATGCCGGAACTGTTCTATTTACTTAACGAAGTAATGGCAAATGCAGCAACGAGCAACTCGAGAAGCAAATTAACTTGTATGACGCAACTGCTGAAGAACAGTCACATGAAGTTTCTTTTTTAAGTTTAGAATCAAAATAAAATCCTATGACTTTTCACCCAACACAATCCGTTCAAATAGTTCCAAGTCCTTCAAATTGTATCCAGAAATGTGTTACTGTAAAAGGAAATTTAACTATTTGCAAAATAATTCAAGTTTAATGTATCCATGATTCATTCACAGTTCCCTCTGATTACTATAAGGAACTTAATTACGAGCGTTACTGTGCGTACCGGAGGAAGTGCTTTTTGATTGGTTGAGGGCGGTCGGGGTCAGCTATTTAAGGGTTAGTTACTGCATGTGAGTGGTTATCACAACCTTATACTTCCGAGAACTCTAAAAATGGTGTTTTCATGTTTTAATTTTAGCAACAACTCCGTGCAGGTGCTAAGCCATATGCATTCCAACGTGCAGTTATGATATTTACTGTTGTTCTTAGTCGTCGGCGTCCTCGTCTTCGTTGCTAAAGCATGGTCCCTTATTTTCCTTATTTTAAAATCTGTTGAAAAAGCGAAATTCACACTACCATCTTGACCATCTTTGTTATACCTACATATAGCCTTTTTCTGTTCAAGAATAAAGTGCCAAATCGAGGTGCAAAGTAATTATGTTAAAAGAAAAACCTAAATAAGAAACAGTTGTATGCGTTCCTCGGGTTCTTAATACTTTAGTTGTCTACTTTTAGCTCCAAATCAATTTTTTTTATTTTTGTACTCGAATTTCTTCGCCTTGCAGGTCTAGAACCAAAACGTTTATCTGAAACTTAAACCATCGTGAATTATATTTAAAAAACTATGAATGCAAGTTAATTTGGCTGGCGACTCGCGCATTTACTGGTTCAAACTGGTCACTCACAAAGATACCCGTGTGACGCTACTAATTTGCCCATGTCACACACTAAAGAATGAAAACAAACCGCTTAACATGCAGGAAAATTGTCTGGCAGCTTTATGAGCTGATATGAAATTTTATTTTTGTTTTGGTTGTACTTTCGTGAAATACTTTGTCTGGACGAAGACTTTGTCATAGAAAACTCGTCTGCCCGACTTTCAAACAGATGGAAAAAAGCTAGATTTCGATTCAGACAAATACCATTTTCTAGTTGGATGCTCTAACCACTGAGCTTCTGGAGACTCTCTATGGTGAGCAAGGGTCAATTTTCTGGGTCTCGACTGGAACCGCATCGCGCGGCTACACAGCCATGTAATGACTGACACACATGAACAGGATCGCATATCTATATCAAGATACAGCCAACAAACCTCCAAAGTGAGTATATTGAAGACGAAACAACAATATCGTGATATTAACTTGGCAAGGAGAACTCGGGAAAAAAAATCCGAACGTCCAATCTGGGACGGTGCGATGCGGTTCAAGTCGAGACCCAGAAAATACGCCATTTTTCTAATGCAAATTTTTGACAGTTTCAGGCCCATTACGGGGCAAAATAGTGTTTCTCGGTCACATTTTGTTTTATTAATTCTCCAGATTTGCAGTTTTTGCCCCCACAAAGGACTGGAGCGAACAAAAATTTGCATTAGAAAAATGGTGTATTGACCCTTGCTCACTATGGAGTCTCGAATACCATTTTGTTTTTCCTAATTTTTATGACAGGAAATGCGTCCGCTTGACACAATTTGTCCATTAAAGATTTGTTTGTGTAACCATGTGTGCCATGGTTTCAAACTGACCGATATATTCCATAAAATCAAAACAACTGTTCATTGTTGACCAACTCCAACGGGGGAATTAGTTCTGGATAACCAAAGGACTACACTAAACTTTGTTTTTACGTGCATGCAAGACACAACTTATGTGTTCCACGATTGTGGGATATTAGTCTTCTTACAAGACTTGGTATATACTTGAGGTTGGGCTAACTAACTACAAACTGGACTTTGCTAAGATAAAACTATAGGTAACGTCGAAGTATACTAAGAGAATCAATGTCGACTCAGTTGATTTTCAGAATACATATGACTTACTGTGTGTCTTTCTGTAGTTATTGATATCCTCTAGAAATATTTTCAAGATTTTAAAGTACTTTTTCCTCTCCTGTATTAGAAAGTGAATTTTATTTCACATTTATTCTGAAAATCGACTGAGTTAAGAGTGTTCCATGTATTATCCTTTTAACTCTCCTACATAGACATTCAGCCTGAGTTACCTAGCTGTGATTAAATTTGGGTCGACTCAATTTACAATTTAGTTCCACTCATGAAATATCCCGGCTAGCCTTAACAAACTGTTTTTAAATTAGCTACCACATATAATTCTGTTAGTTCTGACTAAAACTGATTGAAAATTATTGATTCAGATATGGCTCAAGTATTTTTGCTGCATCACTTCTATCTATCTCCAAAAGCTTTCCATAGAGAAAACTTACTGTAGCAAAGTCAAGTGTTTGCCATCTTGATAACATTAGTTGTGTGCTGTTTCTCGGTTCTAAACTGAAGTTCGCAACGTCTAACGATCGAAAACCAAGTTTACCAGCCAAAAACCTCCAATTCTTCAATAACGGTGGGTTCAGGTATTGTCCTAGCTCCTCTATAACATCTGCCGGTAAATCTCTTAACTTGGTATCTACAGTACAAAGCAAACCAGAACTAAAATGATTATTATCCATGTACAATACACTATTCTAAAATATATAACTTTATAAAAACTTTTCTGTAGGACGAGGTTCAAAAGTGTCTGAAAGAACAGCAGCCGGTCAAACATTGGAATAAAAGTTCTACTGGAAATCGAACTATCCTATATCCATGCAAAATAAACCACAATTGTATTCCTGAAAAAAACATGATAATGATTTAGAGTAGATCTACTCCTGATACAGTATTCGCCTTTGCCATCTGAACTACTGTTCCCTTCAATCCCAAGTTTCCATTAGGTCCTCTGTCCTTTTTTCCTCTATCAGTTTTGCACCACACATTGCTCTCACCATTGCTCCTTCTCAAAATTGCCATCTCATTTTCCCTCAAACTCTATGTCTCACTTCCATATAACATCACTGATCTTACACAACTCCAATAAACCATTCCTTTCATCTTAAGAGAGAACCGTTTTGAGTTCAGCAACTCTCCACATTCCTTGAACTTCACTCACCAAATTCTTGTTGTTGCTGTCACAGCTGTCTAGCAACCATCACTTGAATTCGTGAACCCTATCCCCCAAATAGCAGAAACCTCTCATTGTTTCCACCTCTTCACACATTTACTCCGCCACCAGTTTCACTAATCTATCAACTTGCTTCTTGCATCTTCCACAGACAAAATCTCTCCTCAACCTTGGGGTCACCCTCTTTACCTTCACAATATAAACTTAATTATCCACAAAACTAAACCCATTAAGAGCCAAGTGGCCCATGGAGCCATTGCTTATATCTCCGATTTCTGTAGTATTAAGCAGATAAGAGTCTCTGATTCTTTCCTGGATGGGACACTAATCCATCGCAGGTTAGCTCCCAACAGACGCTGGTACTTATTTACCTACCCTGGAAGTATGGTAAGCTGAGTTAGCTTAGGCGGGAAAGAAGGTTGCACAAATATACTAATCTCAGCAGAGAGCAAGGATTCAACTTGGGACCTTGTGGTCAGAAGGCAGAGACCTTTAGTTACCAACTGCACTAACAATGCTCGACCCATCCAAATTATCTACAAAATGCGTATTAAAACTACTTGCCTTAACATAATAAATCAATAATCAATAAAATGCATCTCTTAAACTGAATATATTTTTTTCTGCACACGTGTTCAGCTTTATATATAAAAACCATAAATAAATATATTTTATTCAAATAATTGTTAATAATTGTACATCTTTCATTTCATAACATTAATTAGCATGCTTTAAATTTAGACTGTGTTTTGTATTTAAAAAATAAAACATGTTCTCTGTGCCTTCATAGCCTGGTGAAAACCGATGCAAACTTTATGGAGAATTCAAGAGCAGATCAGTAAGAACCCGAGATGCAGTTGAGGGTTTTCACCTGCTTGAGAATTCTTTGAGAAGTTTTTTACCAGGCTATGAAGGCACAGAAAACATGTTTTATTTTAATTTAAATTTTTATGCTTCATAGCACTATGAAAACACACTTGTTAACCAATCAAAACCTACGTACTATCCAAATTATTCTATAAAAAAAAATGAATCAAATATCTTCTATGCAAATAATGCCTATAAATGTATATCTTTCATTTTATAACATTAATTTAGCATGTAGTAAAATTGGACTATGTTTTCATGCGGTGTTTTACTAAGCTTAAATTTCCATTAACTGCATTGTGTTAAATTCATAATATATGTTTTTATGTCATTATTAAAACTAAAAAAGTTTGGAAAATTCAAAAAGGGGCCCACAATATGCAAAGCATTTCTGTTTGACTACTGCAGTACAACAATTATCATGCAAATAAGCAAAACTAATAATTTTAAAACTAATGTGACTTCAAATTGCAGTGTGATAGATGCAGTGTCAAAATAATGCCTTGGGATCCCTGCAGTTACCTCATACATTACATTAACTGGCTGTGTTTCCAGCGTGGTTAGTCCTT
>JANCMA020024433.1:0-16945 GCA_024336925.2 Zoanthus solanderi
ATAACCATAAAATAGTCAAAATTAATCATTATTATATTAGTTCTACATGTGTGTTGGCTTACACCTAGCAACAAGCATAGCATGAAATTTGGAGAAATAGTATTTTCTATGTTTTTTTTAATATATTTAAATGACAATTTTCGCATTATGTGCTCTAGTTGTAGGTGATCATTATTGTTTTCATTCGGCTCCTTTGACTTAACAATAATTACATTAACATAAAGTCATCATTTTCTCATATATTAGCAGAATATTTTTCATCTAGCTTTTAACTTTGGCTGCCAGCGGAAGAAACGCCTATACGCATGTAGAAAATCAGTCACAACTAGCAAAATCTAAGAGACGAAACATCCATTGATTTCTGAGAGTACAAGAGTGGAAAATGCAGTACATCTTAACTGTGGCTGTGGCAGTACTTTACTATTTCTTGGCCCTGGAAATCATAAATGGAATAAATCTTTGGAAAAGGATGAAGAATGAAAAGAAGCAAAACAGAAAATGTTTCGGCAGAACCCTGCTTTTAAAGAGTAACTTTGTCGCTGGAGGACAGAGTATCTACCAACTCCACTAACAACTCTGCTTTTAGATGTGCAGTTATTTTACTAATTGATTTTACTCTGCCTCGGTCATTGACGTTCAAAGAAACACGCACAATTTGAGTAAAAATACTTTCGTTGTTAGTAATTGAAACAAATAATTTGAAATAGCTTTCTCAGAATCTCTTACTTGAAAATTTAACAAAATAGTTATCTGTAGGTGTTATCTAAAATATTTCTATCAATTTTAAACTCTTAATCTAGTGTAGCCCTTACATCTGTAAAGTTTTAAGTGTGTTAAACATATTTTAATATATCGTCTATCGCTGGTCAACTAAGTTTTACTCTTCTATTCTGTCATGCACGTGTCTATGTTCCGCATAATACCACTATTATTACTTAAAATACTTGAAGTTACAGACTATAAAATGAATGTTAACTTTATAAGATAAAGATTAAAACAAAATCGCAATTGCTCTTACATTGCACAAACGCCCTCCAGCTGATCAAATCACAGTCGCTCTGAGACTGGATTAACACTCGATACGTCAGTTTCTTACACTACTTACGGCCATAATCAACATAGTTCAACTCCATCTGATCAAATCACAGTTGCACTGAGAGTGGATTAACACTTGATACGTCAGTTTCTTACACTACTTACGGCCATGATCAACACAGTTAAACTTCTAGCTGATTATTTTACAATTGCTCTGACATTGGACTAACAATCAAAACGTCCGTTTCTCACACTACCAAAAGCCATGATCAAACATTTCAATCTATGATCGAGCAACTGTTGTTTAATCGACTTTAGGGATTTGTCAAAAATTAGCAGTGGAGAGGGGTGGTAAATTTAAAGTTGGAGTTGAAACGAGGGGCGCTTCATGCAACGGTCTTTCAGGTTGCAATCTAAAAATCAACTCTGTAACAAACGTGACTAAGAAAGTGAAAGAAAGACATTATAATCGCCACATTCAACACCCAAACACTCGGGAAAGTAGGAAAAATACCTGAATTGATTGCCCCAGATGTAGCTACATATCATGATATTATCTGTCTATAGGAACATAGATTAATGCATGAAGAATTTACAACAAAGGAAGTGAAGTGTTTGGGAGCAGCTGGGGTTGATTACCTGCACAGCCTGGAAAAACAGTATAAATGCAACAAATGATGGCATTGAAATACTCTTCAGTGATCAAACCTACAACACACTTATAAGCGTCGAAATGATAACTCGAGATTAATAGAAGCTATACCATCAATGGAAACCCCTACATCACTAAAATCTCTTGCTATAGTCCAACAATTTTATGCGATGAAGTGGAAATGGAAGCATTTTACGAAGTTCTGACATCTGCAACCAGGCAAATCATCGAAGGAGATTTCAATAATCTCCTTGGACATCAAGATGACTTCAAATATATATGCCACTGTCACAAAAATAGAAATGGTTCTATGATAAAATATCATTCTCATGAGAATAATTTTACTATTTTTTTCTGTTTTAAAACCTTCTTCCAGAAAAGACCAGGTCAGCGTTGGTCACACAGATAACCAATTGAAAGCAATACGCAGTGTGGATTACCTTCGAACAGAAGTGGAAAAAAAGTACAAAGAAAATTGTAGTGCGTTTAAATTTGTTTGTCAATGTTGTATCAGACCTCTGCACTTTCTACCCGAATACGTCATAGTCTTCAAACAAACAAACAAACAAACAGAAATCCAGTAACATTATAGTAATTAGTCAGTTCTGAAAACAAACCTCGAGCTAGATTCTTAATACCTTCATTAGTAGATTGAGTAATAGATATATTTCTCAACAAGACTGTGTACCAACTAAATCTGCTAACAAAACATACAACCACTCTACTTAATCTGCATGCAAAGAAACAGCTGCCAACTCCATTCCACCTAAACCTAAATTTAAAAAATTTAAAACCTTAGGTAACTAAGAAGTTCTATCAATTCTGTTAAAAACGTAAAATACTACATGCATGTAGCCAAACACCTAAAGGAATGTCAGCCATTACCTAAAAACATTAATTATATCAGCGATGCGCGAACTGCACTAAAATGCCTATGACACGGAATTCATTAATGGATGGATGGGTTCAAGGACGGATGAATGGATAAATAGTGAGTTTCCTGATAGAAAGACACTGACCACTTCGTTACTGACATCAATCCATAGATAGGTTCCTCCACTAAACCTTGGTTATGTGCTTATAAAAAACTCTAGATAAGAACTTAAAACGTGGCTTCATCACTACTAAACGAAAGCAGACGCTATCTAGTTACCACAGATCCAGCAGTATTAGCTGACCACCAAAAAATGCAACAACCCTTCTCCACACCACTAAACAGATCATGTAACTGAAGAACATCCAACAAACTAGGAACTCTGCGGAAACATTTCTCCAGTCATCATATGCATAATAATAAAGGTTAAGATTTGCTGGACACAAGAGACAGAGCATGGAAGAATTAGCTGCAGATACTAATCCATTGAGGACGAAGATACGATTGCCTCAAAAAAACCTACATTAATCAACTGACAGAAGACATAGGATACAGGATAGATACACAAATACAAGGAAGGGATGTGTTATCGAAAGCTGAATGATGATGATGGTGATGATGAGGTGCCATCTAATATTCTGTTTAATTTATCACGATCGATAAATTAATCATGGTGAAAAAAAAAATTATGAAAGAGGAAGAAAGTATTACCGTTTCACAGATATACAGATAGTTTAAGATAATAATGCAAAATGAAAACTAGGAATTTCTACTTTCAATTATTTGTAGAGCACCATGATCACAAAATATTATACATGTGGTCTATCCACGAAATGGCTCAGTTAGAGCGTGCCTATTTTATCAATATTTCAGAATGGGTTTATCTATCATCAACTTATTCTAGATCTTATTTCCTCTACTGCCCTTTCGGCAACCTTTTTTTGGTCTAAAACATATGCATACTTTCTGCGATAATACAAGTTTTAATCTTCCACTTAAGATTTGTCCATACTATCCTTAAGGCCCCGAGTTCGATTCTCAGGTCTGCCGACATATTAATCTTTGTGTGCTCTACTTCTCCGCCAAATCTAACTTTGCTTTCCAGAGGCATAGAGCTAAGCTAAGTTTTCTTTCAATTACCATTGATCATATCTACTATTTCAGAATCTGAACATGTATTGTCAGCTGTCAGTATTTACAACGAAAAATGAGGGAGGAGAGTGTGGGTTGAATTAAAGAAGAAACTTGTCTTTCCGAGGGCATGAAATGGCAGTGGTGGCCCAGTTGTTGAACGTTCGATTTGAATGCACCTGAACATGCTCAGTAACCTAATTTTCCAAACATTGTTAAACATTGCAGCATTTGTTGCACTTATTAGTTTTGCTATATCCCTTTCAGTTACCTAAACAAAAGCTGGTACTCATTTACTTACCCCGGAAAGATGGAAAGCTGAACTAGCTTAGGAGGAAAAGAAGGTCACATAAATATTCAAATCTCGGCAAAGCCGGGATTGAACTGGGGACCTTGTGGTAGGAAGACAGAGATCTTACCAACTGCGCCAACAACGCCCGCCCACTTAAGATTTGACCATAAAACCAGAATGTATGATAAAAAGTTTGACAACAAAAAAAAGATGTTTAATCGTAATTTTGATAGATGCTTTATTGATCGAAATAGTAAACAAATTCGCAACAATGAAACAATTAAGTCATAACTTAAAATAGAAATTTGACTTTAATTCAGAAAATGGATGATAACCGCCATTATTTACTTGTTGCAAGCGTTTACTAGAGGAAATACAGTTATTGGAGGCTTCGCTGTTGGACATAATTTTGTGGTGCCACAAATTGACTTAAACAGAAGCGATACAGCAACAGAGTAAGTAGGTGTTCCGCTCACAGGTGTGTTCTCTCCCCAGAACGCCTTGCTGATGTATTTCTTGCTCCATTTTTTAGTTTTCTTGTTTTGTTCAAGATATTCACAGCAAGCCGCTGTCCACATTACTGCGGGCACGTTAATTCGGTACTTATTCTTGTAGACTGTTTTTCCGGTGGCAAAGGGATTTTTTTGGGATGGTCCTTGAAATTCGCTAAACCCAACGTATCCAAAATACCTTTTTTTAAACTTTCCATAAGTAGAGGGAATCGCACCTATAATAGAAACAACTGTTTAAAATGAAAAGGACTTCTTGATTAAAACTCATCTATGTGCAAATCGGAAAATATGACTGAAGATATGATAAAGTGATTTAAGCTTTGAGTTGTATGCTTTTTTGTAAAAATGACAAATTTACTAGTGCTTAAATCTAGTGAAGAAAGTATTTGCAGCAGTGTATATTAATGAGTGTTAAGAACAAAATCAACGCAAATATCCAACGCTTCTAAATCATCCTGACTTCATTTTCAAGGATTTTATTCAAGTTGAAATTCAAAGTCTTATTGAACATAAAAAGTACAATAGAACAATAGAAGTATTACTGGGCGTAAAGTGTGAAAATAAAACAATTAAACAAACACTTTAGCCCGCACTGAATCTGGTTGAGTGTTCAACTTGGGACTCTTGTCACGGATGAACAGCATCTCATAGATCAGGCAATCGAATTTACCGTTACAACGTTACTACTCGACATCTCCATAAAAGAATCGATGAGCACAAGTCCCAGGCATCCGCGGTTGGTCGACACATTGGTTCACACAACATCCGAAACTCTCAATGAGCAGACTGTTTTCAAGTCCTCAAACGTTGTAACAATCAGATTCAGTGCGGGCTAAAGTGTTTTACGCCCTGTAATACTTCTATTGTTCTATTGTACTTTTATGTTCAATAAGACCTTGAATTTCAACTTGAATAAAATCCTTGATAATGAAGTCAGGATGACTTCGAAACGTTGGATATTTGCGTTGATTTTTGCCCTTAATACTTTTACAAAATCTCTATTATTCAGAATTAATGAGTATGTTTTAGAAATTGCGAAGAAGATGGTCGCTACTAAAGAAACTCCTCAATTGCCCCAATAGCCAACGACTGCAATTACTGGTCTAAAAGTTCTTATTTCTAAATGTGGAGCTACATTGGAACCTTCCTCACCGTCAACGAAAAGCTTGGAGACTGCTGTAAAACGATCTGCTGTCTGGTATCAGTATTAAAGCGCTCGAATACTCTGAAGTCCAGTTTTAAAACTCAAATCGAGTGTACAAAATATGTTTATATAATCTGTTCAAAAATAACGCCTGAGCAGAACTTAATTCAATCAGTCGAGTTTAGCTTGTCAAGAGGTTAAATGTAGTGGTATATATTGCATTTCGTTCAAATCTAGTTCTTAGCTTTATTTGGTTTTTATTAATTACATAGAGAAAAACTTTGTAAGTTGGAAAAAAAAATATAAAAATATTGAATAGAGCTTTACTTTTTTTTGTTGGAGAAGTTTAATTGAATTTGAACAAGAAATTTGTTTCTTTCCAAGGCAATTTGAAAATCAAAATATTTCACAAAATTTCAAATGTCTCTTACCTGTCCCCTTATTCCATCTACATCGTCATCCTCTTCCCACCCCCTCCTCCTTCGTCAGTTCCTTCACACCCCTCCCTAGTGCTCAATATTAATGGTACATGAAATTTTCCTTATACCAGTTTCCGTCATGGTAAAATGTTTTACTAGTTACATGTACCAGTTATAAAAAAGTAGGAAGGTTCTCAATCTAAACAAAATCCTATTATTGCAGTACAAAATCAAGATAATTGGATACGAGAGGAAACAGCAACCAGTAGCACTTTACCAAGGTAGCGTTTGCCCTGGATGTGAAAATAAAAATTTTAATTATAAAAGCTACTCATACTCAGGAAAGCAGTAAATCCCAATGCATGGCTTCTTCAACGGTATTTTAAGACAGCGGTGTTGCTCGAGAATGATTACAGATGTATAATATAACTATCTTAAACAATTGACCAGTCCTTCTTTGTTTATCACTTGGAATTTTCGAGTATTTACTAGTTTTTTTCTCAAAATACCGTCAGAGCAAGTCTGGTTTTAAGCATTAAGATTTATTGTTTTCCTCTTACCCACCAACAACAATAAAGAGGCGGCCATTTTTTCGAGTTTTTACCGTAGAAGCGCAACTAAGTAGGGCCCAGTTTAGCAGTTGTTGCTCAGCCCTGTTCCATGAATTGGTGTTCATCTGTTCAAACTGCGGTACTATATTGGACAAGGTGAAGGTATCTTTTATGCTCTGGCCTGAATTTCGCGATGCTTTGCCATAGCTTGACGCAATAAGATGCCCCTTGTTTATTGGCGTTAGACGCTTTTTACTTTTACAAATAGCTAATTTTGATTTTGCTCGCCGCGGGTACCACTTTTTGTCGATATTCATCTGTCCCTTCGGGCTGCCGATTTCATAGCAAGGGATCTGGTTTTTACCATTTGGTCCATAGTCACCTGTTTTTTGGCGAAACTGTGATGTAATATAGGAAGTTTCCCTGAAACCTGTCCGTTGATTTTTGGCAGAGTATCTGGATTTTATGTCGGCGTCGGATAAAGTTCTCGCTGAAACGAGTGGGATTCGAAGATCGCAGTCATAGAAAATGGCCAAACTTTTGCGTTGTCCTTCACAAATAGTAGCTATATGGGGTCTTTTCGGGTTCCTTGCAAACTTTGTAATTCCTTTGGGTTGAGCTCTGACCAGATTCTTTACTTTTTTGGGCGGTGATTTAGTAAAATCACAGGCTCCGATGAAATGGCACTCACAGTTGTTGAGAATGGGTCTTGTACTTTGACATCGCTGGCCTGTACTCGAGCCCATGAACAAAAGTCCAAGAAAGGCTTTACTAAAAACTAACCACTTCATGAGCCCCATGAAACCTTAGAAAGAAAACAACATCTTTATTACCCTGATTTTGAACAACATTAAAATTGCGGCAAGTGTTTCTAAGCATCTTAATCCTTTTATATCCTAGGTAATGGACTGAAGCTGGAAACTGCTTATTCTGATGAAAGGGTGTCGTAACTTGTAAACCATTGCCTAAAGAAAATATAGGCAGTCCATTTATTTTATTTTGAAGATTTAGAATGATTAGTGTTATTATTCTTAACTTTGAACCAGTTGATGAAACCCTATAAAGTGACCATTCATTTTGTTTGTCTTGAGGAGTTGAAATGATTGGTGTTATTCATTCTAACTTTTGAACCAGTTGATGAAACCCTATAAAGTGACCATTCATTTTGTTTGTCTTGAGGAGTTGAAATGATAGGTGTTATTCATTCTAACTTTTGAACCAGGTGTTTAAACCCTATAAAGTGACCATTCATTTTACTTGTCTTAATAAAGAGTAGAAATGATTGGTTTTCATTATCCTATAACTTTTTAACCAATTTTTTTTCATAATTTTTGCTGAAAATGTTTCATCTATAATCCAAACACGCAACAGAAGGATAAAAAAATCTTAGAAATTGAACTTTAGCTATTAATTTTTTCTCCTTGAACTCCTTTTTGCCGAAAGCCGAGTCAAAATTGAAGAAAAAAGTTTGCATTAATTCTAAAATATTGGCACAGCAAAAGTTTGATCTTGTTGTCTGATGTACGTTGTTGAAAGGCAGATATCCTACGAATTTCCCTATCAGGCCCAATACTTATAATATAACAATATTCTATGATATAAGTTTACCATCCAGCAAATCTAAACCATGTATATTCGTAGCCATTCTCAAAAACTGAAACCTCGTGTCGTACTTGCTAAAATCTATCCTAACGTACCTTATATTCTGGTCACTTTCTAAGTGGGGTATTGGTTTGTTGCTTTTTCAATAAATTCGTGTTTCGCCTACCTTTAAATTTCCTTTCGAAAACTTTTTTTTTATCAATGTTAACTTAATTCTCGCAAGGAAACAAATAACTATTTAACCCGATTTGCCTTTTGAAGTAAATGTTAACGCAACTTGAGTTTTAAAAATTAATCAACATGCAGTCAGGCTAAACATGGTGAGCGTTTGTTTGGTATCGGTTTCCTGCTGGTGTAAAGATAGTAACGGTTGGAAACATTTTTTAGTCATTATTTAGTCTGTTTAGTGTTAAAATGCAATCAAATAATAACCTTTTAAAGTAAGATAAAGCAACAATTTTTTTTGCACTCTAAATCTGAAAAAATACTATTTTCATTGGTTTTTAATACACTTTAAAAAAAAATACAAAATATTTAGCACCATTAAAAAATGCTTCAACTTTGTTTCTTTCATTCTTTAAATTAATTTCCGTGACCCGTTTGACCAGCAAACCTGGTTTACAAGGCAAGTGCCCTTTTCTGGCATAGAACAGGTTAAAATGTAAGAGATGATAATGAGAAACATGATTTTTCGTTTAAACTTTAAAACATTTTGCCAGTATACGAAACTTTCATATCTTCACCAACATGCTAATACAGTCTTAAAACCATCTTCAATTCGTCTACAAAATCTGATTCCAATTTCAAGATCAAGATTTTTTTTTCTACCAAACAATTTTGGCCTGCATGATAAAAAAATCTTTTTTCTCTGTTTTTTTTTTTTAAATAGTTTGGAATTAATCAATTTGGAATAAGTCTCATTTTTAGAACCAATAAAGATCTATCAGTGAGTTAAAAAAAAAAAATACTTAGACAACGTACTTGTAAAGTAAATTTTATTACAGATTTAAACCAAGAAACGATAATTTCTAACGAATTTTCAATAGTTTCACGCAGTGCGCAGTTGGGCAGATATTATGGTGCTTTATTTTGCTTGTCACCCTACCAGTTGTCTTACACTTCTCTCTGACTGAGCGAATTTTCTCAATTTACAAGTGTATATTATAAATATTGAAGAACCAAAAAAAAATTTCTTCGAACTCTTTTAACAATGATAACAACAAATCTCTAGTTGTTGATCAATAAAGATTAAAATCAAGTAAGCATCTTGTAAAACATTGAAAAGAAATCCAGCCTTTTTTTATCTTTCATGTAATAACGAAATTATTACATTTCAAAATATTGGTAATTTATTGGTTAATCTTCAAAAGGAACTAAATTCTGTTTAGTTAGATTCTTGTAAACCATTCGTTTATACGAATTATAGGGTTTCATCTGTATTGGCTCAAAAGCTAAAATGAATAACACCAATAGTTTCTACCCTTCAAGGCAAAACCAAAATGAATGGTCACTTATTAGGATTTCATCAACTGGTTCATTCCAAAGTTTACATTATAACACTAACTGTTTCTAATCCTCAAGACAAATTGAAAGGTCACTTATTTTATAGGATTTCATGACCTGGTTCAAAAGTTAAAATGATAACAAATATTTATATTCTTCATAACAAATTAAAATATACTTTATCGTTTTATACTCTTCATGCACAACTAAAAAACTTTTAAATTTAGAAACAAACATAACGAGTTTTTTTGTTTTATGCCTAAAATTGGATTTTCCGCACAGGATAAGAGTTCATAAGCACTCAATTTATCTGTTCATTACACTTCAAAATAAGATCAGTTGTACCGTGCTTTTCGATTCCATCATTATCGCCACTGAAAGAACATAATTAAAATGCATTTAAATCACTTGGGCTAGTTGTTAAAAGTCTATTACGCCAAATATTTAAAAACCTTTACTCCAGTTTCCTACTTTTGAAAAACTTATTCTAGATTGACATATTTCTCTTGATAAAATTCTGTACAATATTTTAGTAGCTCTATCACTCTTCCCTTCTAAAGAATCCACTCTTTGAACTTTGTCTTATAACCCTGAGTTAACAAGCTTTTGCTTTAAAATGCAGTCCAGACTTGACTCTTGTCTCTATCACAGTCAAATAGTTTAAATTCTAATAATTAGAAATTGAGGCAAAACTTTGCTATTCAAGATGACATTAAATCAGAACACAAACATTAGCTAGAATTTCTAATTTATCATGCGAATCTTGTACAAATTTCCTAACCAAGAGCCTATACTTCTTTTACGGCGGTTGGTTCTCTTTTTCTTTTTTTTGGCTTGTTGGCAAATTAGTGTCGTAATCCCACAAAAATGACCAAGCCATTTCTACCTAAAGGGAAGATATGGCCCCCCGTCAATAGATCCAAACAATGACGCCATTTCACTGAAAATTGTATTGCCGTTACCTCAACTTTCACTGATCGGATCAGTTTATGACTGTTATAAGAACGACTTCAACGCTTGTTTCTCTCTTACATTAGTAACTGGTTCATTAACTGTTCGAACATAAAAATTGCTTTGAAAAAGCGTTATTGGACAAAGGTTTTGTTGCAAAACGATTTGCAGGTATGTAACTTTTTTAACTTTTTATAAGCTATTGCAATAAAATCTTAAACTTGATACACAGAACTGGTACATTGTTCGTTTGCGTTCATGTCATTAACCGTAAAGCAGGAGATGTATGTTCATTAATCCCAAGCATTCGTCACGTCAATCCCAAAAAAGGTCTTTGATTGTTTTTACTCTGATCGAAAGTTTGGTCTGTCGTTCGAGCTATCTCTTGATTTTGCTTTGTGTTCAAATGTTATTTGATTGAATCGATCAAATTTAAACAAATAATTTTTTGTCCCATTTATAAATGCTTGGGATGTACACACTGAGTTTTGGCGCGTATTTTTCCCGCGTTTTTGAAGGAGCATGGCAGATTGAGCTACATGAATATCTAAAAGAGAACCTTGTTTCATCTTCTAGTCAATGATAAATTGATATTCTTGTCTTTGATAGGATATTATAACTTACATTGTTTTTATTGGCTTTATTAGCTTTTAACCTTTGTTTGAAAAAACAATTGTTCAAAACAATTTTATTTATAGGCTTTTTACTTTTTTTTCCATGTCTCCCAAGATATTTGTATTTATTTTTCAGTATCCATCCAGAAAGCCAGCCAGCCTGCCAAATGGTGTTTCCACAGTTTTCAGTAAGTTATACATATATCGCCAAACTAGTAACCATGATCAGTGGAAACAATCATTTAGTAATGGAGCCTAAATAGTTTGAGGAGCTGCCACAGTTCACCCATTTTTAAACGAGGAGAGAACTAGGTTCGAGTTGGGACCGCAAAGTATCTATGGATTGATTGACAGAGGCGCCGACTGTCCATCCAATCAATCCACAGATACTTTGCGGTCCCAAGTCCAACCCAGTTCTCTCCTCGTTTAGAACATAACGAATAGAGTGTGAGATTTAGAAAAGTTGTGGAGCCTTACAGTATCCGGTAGCGAGTTCCCTTTCTATGCAACTTTTGCCTTCTGTTTAGCCTAGTTGGTAAGGCGCCATTCTACCGTGCGGGAGGCTTGGTTTCGATTCCCGGCAGGACCAACACTCATGACAGTAAAATAATTTAGGAGAAGGTGCTGCTTTTGCTTTGATATCTGCAAATGGTTAGACCTTCGCGTCCTTGCCGATAAGGACGTTAAACTGTAGGCCCAGCCTTTCGTTTTTCAATTGGGAAACATAAAGAACCCAGCCGCTTGTCGATAAGTGCAGGGCGGTGATTCCGATGTTGTAGTCTGTCTGCTTTATCGAAAACATTTACTATTGTTATATAGCTAGTGCGTTTTCGACACGAATGTGCGCACTTATTGGCTAAATTGAGGTCACGTGGATGAGTTTTAAATCAAATGTTTCCCGCCTGGTCAACATCTCGAAAACTTTTGAACAACCAGGTGGAGATTGTTGTCGCGCATCACGTTTGAAAGCTGGAAAATTTAATAATAGTGGTTTATTTTGTTTATGCTATATAACAAAACACTTAATGACTGTTCTCCCGGGAAACATCTGTTTTGTTTCCCTTGTGAGCAGTCATTAAGTGTATAATGGTTCAAATATGTGAGCTGCTGTTTAGGAGTATCTAATACCTTCAATGCTGACCTTGTATTTGCTTATTAAAACGATACTGAAATGCTCCGCAATGTTCAGTCGTCTTTTCGTGTAACGTTTATTCCGTACCCACAGAAAGATCGGTTCTTTTATCTCTTCATTATGATAAGCAAATAAAGATCGGCAAAATTTGCTTTCGGTTTTCAACGCAGGTAACATGTTTTTGCTTTTTGGGGATGTTTGCAGTTTTTGGAACAACCACAGATGTAAGGTAAAGTTGATAAACAGTGAAAAGTAAATAAGAAATTCAGTTTCATTCTTTTCTAAAATCAGTGATGGTGGTGAATAAGGTGATGATAGAAACTAAGATGATGATGAGAGTAATTCATGTGATGTTTCTGATGGTGACGATAACGACGACGATGACGATGATAATTATGATGATAATAATGATGACGACAACGATGATGATGGTGATGATGGTTATGGTGTTTGTGGTGGTGATCGTGATGGTGATGCTGATGCTGATGATTGTGATGGTGATGGTGATGCTAATGATTGTAATGATGACAATGCTGATGATGATAATAACGAAAAGGGTGATGCTAGCATGAGGTGGGTAGCTACATCAGAAGAAAACTTTTGTTTTCTTGTATGAATCTTGCGCCTGTTTGTCAACTTTGTCGTGCTAACAATCAAAACCTAATGGATACCTTAGAATTCAAGACGGCAACTTGACAGGACAACTTCATGTCAGAGTAGAGCCTGAACCAAGCTTATGTTAAAGTTAAGGGGTAATGCCCGATACAAACGTAGCCTTGGTGCCCATTTTTGTGATTGCAACAACTTTGTACTAGCACGTAATATAAGTGTTACCTAAACGTAAAATGATCATGGGCTTGGTAATGATGATGATGATGATGATGATGAGGATGGTAATGCTGATTGTGATGATGGTCATGGTGATATTAATGAAGATGGTGATGTTGTTAATAATGGCGATGATGATGATGGTGATGCTGCTCTTGAAAACCACAATGAAAATAGAAGATGTTCTTTGTTTTTCAGTCAGGATCCAAATAGTAAGAGTGTTTTCATCTCAGGTAAGTGCAAGCATTTATTCATGTTTCTCCGTTTTTCACCATTGAAAGATTTCGTATTAAAAATAATCAATTAGAGCTAGTGAATTACAAATCTATCTGCGTTGTAGTGGTTCAGTATTATTATAATGAAATGGGTAACGTTTTTAGAATATTTTAATAAAGCAATCAATGTTATATAAAACTTCAAATTTTATTTTCAGAGGGAATACGCCAAGATAACCGTCTTGTTCGCTGTGACAATAAAGACTTAAAGATGTCCTTTCCCAACATTGACTACGCATTATCCGGTTATGATATTGTCAGAGGGTACCCGCTGACCATGGCCCGCGATCCAGGCTTTAGGAACCCCATATTTAAAGCGGATTATGTTAATGGGGCCCCCAACGGAGATTGTAGATATATGTTACCAAAAGGTATAAATGCACTTCCTGATGTCTCCTGCGATGTTTCTTTTAAGTCTGATATCATCAAAACAGCGGCCGAGTTTCACCAGGCTCTATCCACTAGTGCCCACGTAGAGGGAGGGGGGTGGGGGTTTCAGTTTTCAGCAAGCGCCTCATATCAAAAGTCTTCCTCAGATATGTCTTCTAAAGAGTTCGTCTACGTTATTTCCAGAGCGCAGTGCACCTCGTACTTTTCCAGAATGGATTTTTCAAATCCTCCAACATTTCATGAAGGATTTATAAAAGCAGTGAAAAAGTTAAATGCTGAAAACTATAAATCAAAGGAGATATCTAAGTTTATAAGCATTTACGGTACTCACTTTGTAGAAGAGATGACATTCGGCTCTACGTACACTCAGCAGCACAGAATGAAACAAGCTACTCTAAATACTCTTAGTAAAAGCAAGTTTGGTGTCGCTGCTCAAGCGAGCTACTCTGGGTTGTTTTTCAGCGGAGGGGGAGGGTTTAGCCTTGACTCTGAACAGAGCGCAGCCGCATCAAACTTTGCAAAGAGCGTTGAAACTAATACTGTAACAGTAGGATCTGCCCCACCTAGAAACGGAGACGCAATGACGTGGGCTTCCGTTGTCAAGGAAAATCCCGTTCCTATAAAGTATAGTCTTAAACCAATAGCTGACCTTTTCACATCTGATTTTATGACAGGTATACCGGGCGTAGATGAAACTGTATACAATAATATTCGTAAAAAGCTCAAAGACGCACCAAAGAAATCATGCAATTACCTACTGTCCCAAGGAAAATCTCTTTCTTGTGATGGTTCAAGAAATTGGCAAATTTCTGAAGTAATAACCATAAACGGCGGATCTCCGCTCAAAGAAAGTTTAAGTAAGCAATACGTAGACCTTGGTACTCAAAAAAGTTGTGACTTAATGTGTAACAACGACCGCAACTGTGTTGGGTTTGTCAAATCATCTTCTTCTGTTTGCTTCCTTGTGAATAACGTCACTTCTTCATTTTACGAGTGGGAGCCTCAGCAGGGAAGTGCCGTTTTTAAATTGTTTCGGAATAAAATGGAGAACGACTTGGTTTTAAAGAAAAAAGTTCCAAAAATCACTGATGCAAACAACAATAAACTTTATGCTTATAAAGTTCGTTTTATGCTCAAAAAAGCCAAATCAGTTACGGTGAAGGAATGTCGCGATATTTGCGTGAAAGACGCGTTTTGCAAAGGGTTTTTGATCAGATTTGGATCATGCAGCCGAATTGCTATTTGTACAGATCGTGATTGTTACCTTTATCATGACGTTACTAACCTGCCTTCAGAAGTCAAAGATGAAAATGAAACTGAATTTCACTTTGTCGCAACTTAACAATAGCCTGAATTCTTTGGTGGTGCTTGAGTTTCAAAGAGTTCATGTAGCAGATAGAGAACTGAATCAATTGTAACAATTTATAATGAAGGGCTTGACAGCTTTCTGTCGCATACATCCCGCATGTAAAGTGATTCATCATATAAATAAATAATCAAACAAAGATTGTTATCTTCAGTTTAGATAGGTCGTAACAAGCTCAGCTGAAAACATAAAATCAAAGGGCTCCTTGTGAGCCATCTCATCCGTGGATTAAGTCATTTACCATTTTCAAGTCCAATGCAATGTCGAGGTTCCATTTTTTATTTAAGATTATAAAGTTATTACAACTTTCAATTTTTTCGCATGTACAAATACACTTTCTCCTAATAGGTAGAAGTTCCAGGGATACACAAATGTTTCCTAGCTCGGAAATAGGATCTGATTTTGCTTCTATTAATTCAAAGGATGAATGGCCTGTCATTTTCAAAAAAAAAAAACTGCCAAGATCCTCCTCGGATCCGCAGTCAATATGCTTACTTCTGTTTTTTTGCAGTGTCATTCCCATCTTCACTTTAAAAACTACTCTTCCTGAGAAACGAAGGTCCATATGTTGACAAAAGTCGAAAACCTTGGAAGCCAACTCCACTGTTTACTTACTTTGATCTTGTTCGAGTTTGTCGGATTAAGCTTCAGGTAGCATTAAAGCTGCCAAATAATCTGCGATTCTAATTCGATTCCTCAGCCCGAGACATTGAACTCAATAATTGTAGAGTAGATTTTACTCACACAAAGCACAATGCAAAGCCTGAGAGAAATCCGCAATGTGTGATCGCTTCAAGTTTTTAAAGTGCTCTCCCCAGTCCTAAAAGCCGTTCTAACAGCCGCAAAAAGAGTGACATTTTAGCCCCCTCACAATATCTCATCTCACACTTCATGATCAGATGAGATAAAGATCTAAGTTCGTAACGTGAACAGTATATCATTTAGTTTTCATTAGTTCATTAATTTAACTTGAACATGCAGTTTGAACATTTTCACCTTGTTAAATTAATAACATTAATAATTTCCAAACGCATTCTACTTAAATTATGAGTCTGACAGACCACAGTTTATGAAGGAAAAGTTCCTACCACCTTGGTTTCAGTATCCGATGTGTTGGCTTAAAGTTAATTAGTACTAGTACACACTAGCTCCCACAAGCATCACCCTATCACTGTTAGTTATTACCCTCTGTGGAAGTTCAGTCAGTTTGTTGTTGTGCCCAGCTGTTTGTCTAAGGGGTATAGGGTCGTGCTATCAATTGTCATGACCAAAAACTACCTAGCAGTGCTACGAAAGTAAAGTTTGCTCATCACGATTAACATCTCGGCCTCATCCGAATGATGCAGACTAAACTTCGGAAACAAAAATTGGGACCCGTCACAACAATAGCTTGGACATAAAGTGTAAAATCTATTGTAGATCTGCATGAGGAGGGCACTACTGTTGCCGAAACGTAGCACAACGAACGAACCAGAAAACAGAATCAGTAAGTGAAGAAAGTAAAGAAAATTTCTAGCTGAAACCGACGACTTTACAACCTGTTCACTAATGGAGATAGAATCAAGCGAAGGACGAGGGCGGAACTTAGAACTAATTACTATTTAGTTTTAACTTGTTGAGCCTCATCCATTCATCGATTTCAGATGCACAAGCCTCTATTGAATGGACGGCTGA
>JANCMA020024526.1:0-16936 GCA_024336925.2 Zoanthus solanderi
GAAACCTGGAGCCAAGTTCCCTATGATTGGCTGAATGGTTTAATTTATTCTTATGCTTATGTCAGTGTTGTCCTCACAAGCGACATAAGCAACATAACCATAAGCATAAGCACGAGAAGAACAGGAGATTTTGATAATCTTGTGCTTGTGCTTATGCTTATGTCACGGCTCTTCTCATTACGACATAAGATTCGTTATGCTTATGTTTATGCCTATGCTTATGTCGTAGTGAGGACCAGGCTTAAGACTCACTACAATCAGGTTAAAAGGTAATACCAAAACGTGGGACTTTGGGTCCGATTTAGTTTCTGCAAATACTTATACTAATACTTTAGCTTTGATTGGAATCATTTTTACAGCACTATCTCACTGGTGGCCTGCTTTTATTGTAGTTATAATCCTACTTTATAAAATGAATCGAAATCAAAGAATAGGTCATTTGCAGTTAGCGGTCACGTGACCACACCTACCACAAATTTATTAGATATGTCAAAATGATGTTCATAAATGGAAAGAGCAGGTTACAATTAGTTAGAAAACAAAGTTTCAAGTCCTAACGTTAAGTACTTCAAAAATGACAACGAATATAAAATCAAACTTTTTCTAAGAAAATGTATGTTAAATTGTACTGGAGAACAAGGCTTTCTCTCCAGACATACAAATCCTTAGATAATATCCTATTTTCTGTTGCTTGTCATTTATTACATATTTGAAATCAATAGCTGAAACTTTGCCATTTTACCAATGTCTACCTGCTTTTTCCATTTCTGGACGCCATTTTGTCATATCTAATTTATTTAAGGTGGGTGTGGTCACATGACCGCTAACTGCAAAAGGCCTATTTCAAAAAAATGTAGCAAAAAATTTTTTGAAGTTTCAAAAAAATTATCGAGCTGAGCTGTATAAATAAAATAAACCTTTTCGTTGAAATTAAAAGACGCAGTGCTGCTACTTTAGTTTTTCTTTCTTGGACTTAGGTCGCTTTCAGAACAGTGCAACACACGCTAAGTGAAAAACAACACAAAATGAAAAAGCTCTTAGGACTGGGCGACAGTGAGCAGGGACACCATGTTGTGGATCAGATGGCAGCTTACCTCAGACAGACGGCAAACAAGTTTAATCTGGATACAATAAACAAGGTAAAGTTTTTACAATCTTAAATGAAATCTTTAACTATGTATTTATAACATAGAAATTATTTCATGGAAAGCGTGCGTTCAAGATTTCCGCACGAGTTGGTGATGTATGTGAAACCGAATGAGTGACCACAGTGAAGGATACAAAACCACTGGGTGCGTAAATTCTGTATAAAGTGCTTTCCATGCTGTAATTTATTTATTTTACACATGCCGAGATTATGTTTTTATTTATCCACCTTTAAATTGTTTCGCTTTAATCAGAAGAAATATCACTGAATTCACAAAACTGACAACAGTATTATGTTAATAAGCCGGCGTAAAACATTCTGAATGAAAAGATGAAAACTATCATTGGCTAAAACGCGTCCAAAACTAACCGTTAGAAAAAAAAAATAGATATTTTAATTTGTGGGTTTCATAAGGTGCCAGTTCAGCGCACATGGTGGTCAGTTATACAAAAGAATCTCATTAGAATCTTGTTTGAATCTCATTATCTGACCTCCATCTGCCATTGTGTTATATCCCCGTGGGACTTAGTGAAACCCAAGAATTAAGTCAATATAGTCAAGGGCTTGTGCCATTGGACTGGGCTAGTGGGATGTCATCGTCGTCTGATGATTCAAAAACACGCTTTATACGTTTGTACCTGCAAGTTGACAAAAACGACTTATCTGAATTCGGCGACTTGTTTAGAGTCTTATAGTTGATATATTAAAATGGCATCCATTGAAAAGTGCTCCACCAAATGTTTATGGTAGCTGCAATGAGCTTGACTTTTCGTGAATGAAGATTCAGATTCAGCCACAACCAACTTTGTAAACTCGCCGTTTGAACATTTTCTGTACACGCTTTGTTTCCACTCATAATCAAAGACTTGTTTACAACATAATCTACCTGATTTTTCAGCAATCCGAGCGGGTCAACAAATGTTTCTTCCTCATGCAAAGTTTGAAATAAAACTACAGAAGTTCGAGTACACTAAAACTATTTTGTGAACAAGAGAGACAAAGCTGCCGAAAATACAATTTCGCTTTAGTGAAGGTGCCTTGTGATTGGACGATACGCTTTTGTCACGTGTGAGAAAATCGTTTTGACTCTAAGACAGTCGCGAACTGGATTTTCGATCAAAGAGTTTTCATAAGAAAAGTTCAGTATGCATAAAACAAAAAGTATTACAAATTAAAAACAAAAAGCACAGATGGGATAGACATTAAAACAACGATTCAAGAGGAAGATCTGAGAAACCTAAATGAAAATGGGGTTTTGAAATAGGGCCTAATGATTGACAGTTTCACTGACATATCTTTTGTCATAGATTACATCTAGATTTTATAATCATAAGATACTAACTTTCGATGTTTCCTTTATTCCTTTGACTATCAGGATCGTCTAGTTTTTGTGCAATAAGACTCTGCTGCTATTATGTTCTAAGTCTAACTTAAGAAACTTATATTTCACAGGACTTCGATAACATTTTGGACTAAGACTGAAACAAAAATTAAGAACAGAGAATCTCTTTAAGCAGACCTAGGCCTTTGAGTACTGACAGTGTTTAAACGTTTATGTACAGGATGTTGGCTGTCAACTTTGGAGCACTCTGTACGACTTCCCAGAGCTCAAACAAAGTCTCCCCTTACAAACGTACATCGAGGAATGTGTCCGTGTTGCGTGGATGGCCTCGGTTCAAGATCCACCCATGACCTTGGAGTACGAGACAATAGATTATCAGACCAAGGTTCACACGAGATTACATACTTCCAACACTGATAACACTAAAATACAATATTACATCTGGCCTGCCTTAATAGACAGCCGAACTAGAGATGTACTGTACAAGGCAACAGTCATCACGTGATTATCGATTCTCATCTTGTTTATCTATGTCTCTTGGAAACAGAAAACTTAAACTGTGAACACTCAATACTCAACACTTTTCCATCTTCCGTCATTGTAAGTCGAGCGAGGAAAAAACACGTTTACCCGTGTTAGGGTACGTTAGTTTAATAAATAGCAAAATAAAAAGTTGACAGAATACAGGATTCAAATCAATTAGCCGATATCAAAAATACCATAATATTCTTTGTTTGTCCACCCAAATAAAAACAAGGCTTATGCAAACTTTTGGGTGGACAAACAAAGAGTATTATGGTATTTTTGATATTAGCTAATAGATTTCGAGTTTGTGACTTCAAGAGTACAGTGCTTTTACCAACTGAGCTATAACAGGCAGTTTAATTTTCTTGGGTTAAACTCTGCCAGGTAATTGTGTGAAACAATACAACAATCGTTGCACATCATTCAATTGTACAGAAAGAGCCACTAAAAATGACCAGCTCCCGATAACTTTCACTCACTTCTGCTGCAACAGTAAGACATAATAGATATCTGAACAGACGCAACTATAAATGCTTCGGAAAATAAATACCAAAACAGTTACTGTTCATCAGTAGGATACCTAAATTGTGTGCAATTCTACAATTGGTTTCGGCTCAATAAAAGTGTCTATATGGCCAAAATGTTTTTTTTTTTTCGGTTTTGGTATCTCTAGAATGCATAGAAGAGTTTTTTAAAAAAGGAATTTTTGATTCCGTCACATTTTCGCCACAAAATTGAGCTTTAAAGTTCCCGCGCCGGCCACGTTTAACAAAGATGACCGGGAGTTGCGAAGTCTGGGTCCAGAATAGGCCAAGACGTCACTTCCATAAAAAATAAATCATTTCTTGGCATAAAAAATTCCGAGAAACGATCGAGTTTATATGGAAATACAACGAAACATTGATGATTGAAATAAACTGGCGGGGAGAGTAGACGATTCCTGAAGTGACGTCACGGCCTGTTCTGGACCCAGACTTAGCAACTTCCGGTCATATTTGTTGGGCGTGGCCAGCGCGGGAACTTTAAAGCTCAATTTTGTGGCGAAAAAGTGACGGAATCAAAAAATTTTTTTAAAATACTCTTCTACGCATTCTAGAGATACAAAAACCCGAAAAAAACATTTTGGCCATATAAACACTTTAAGAATGAATTGAGAACTGCGTTATGCCCTTGGGGAAAAGGATAAGTATAAAAGACTTGATTTGTTTATTCAAGTTTGATTTGTGAAAGGCAATGTGCAGCCCTTCACTGACACTATGCCTCAACAAATTTTAAAATATGAAACAACCTAATCAGAATGATTCAGGACGCCACGTTGGCTGACCTTAAATCTTTGTTCAATCTAAACAACATTTGTAAATTTGTAATTTATTGTATCTTTTATTTCTGATACCATTAAAAGTTTTCTCAACGTCTCTTTGTTTTGAAATAGGTAGGCGAACTTTGAGGGGAGTAATTAAGCTCTGCAAAATACGTAAAAATGTGAAATTGCAATTGCGAGGAGGAAATAAAAAAGCTCATCATCATAATAATAGAAAAATCATTAGAATTAAAAAAAGAAATCAATTTAAAAGTTATCGAGACCTCTACTGTAAACATGACCGTAGGAAACACACTAATAACTTTAATTAACAGTTGCCAACGACATATGCTGCTGGTTTTAAAAGGTCCTTAATTTGTAGACTGTGCACAGTTGTAAATATGAAATGAAAGTTTGATGATTACGACGTTTCATGTTATGACGCCTCTTGCTCAGAAAAGTTTTGTTGTGTAAAATATCCTCATTTTTGTTTTTGATAGGTAAAGCACTACATCTTTCAACAATCGGAGCACTCTAGCCTTGAAATTAACGGAAGTCTTCATATCTTGAAAGCAAAGCTTGAAGTGTGGGAGTTTGTGCAGTTTTTGAGCACCGGCTCTATTCAACAGAACATCAAGTCCGGTCAGGTACTTAGAAATATTTAAGCATTCTATCAACATCATATTTATGGCGCCGTAAACTTGTTTTTAGTAGAAATCTTCAAACACAATAATGATAAAACAAAATGGTAATACACAAGAACCAATTTCGAATTTTATACTGATTAAAGGGAAAGAGCCCAATACCCGAGTTATAATACCAGTCACTCTCGTTTAAATTTTTTTCTTTTATTTTACCTTACCTCAGGTGTACGAGCGGTCTTATCTAAGAACGCAGCGAGAAGAATACCTTCTACAGCAACTTCAGCTTGAGAAGCAGGCCAGCGAGATTGCGTTCCACACAATAATGATCACCAATGCTCTGTCACCAGATGAATACTTTGAGCAGATATCAAGGCCGACCATTGAAGATATCTTCCGGAACGATCCATTCGGTAAGTTTGGTTTAATGAATATAGTTTTTTAGTTGACAGCTTCATAATAGTTAAATGCAGTCTGCTTTGTCTGAAACTCAAATATCTTTACCTTACTTAGGCGTTTTTTCAGAAGAGAGAGTTTCAAGATCTCTGATTGCAATGAAAGAAAGAAGAAATAATTTGAGAAAGGTAATGTAAACAAAAGTTAGTCTGTTGAATTATTTAGAATATACTGTCGTTATGAATGGCTATTGCGGTTATGTACATGTACGCAATAGACCATCTTCGAATTTGCAGTTACCGCTGACAACAATGACAACATATTCAATTTGTACAGTCTTAGCCTCAATATGAAGTTAAATATTCCTAAATGGCAATGCAGGTTTACACTACTTACAACTGTGTGTATTGTTGGAGATGTGACTTCTTGCTCTCTCTCGCAATTAGTTTTGAATATCTATTCTGTATGAAATGAATCCGTAGTCATTTAAATAAGCAACAACTAGGAATTCAAAACTGGTCTATTTCAGCAATTGCAAAAAAGAAGCCAGTAACCTGCGGCCACTGCGGGTGAAAAATTTGTTTTTAACGCATCTCTTGATTGCATTTGTTTAAACTTTGTAAATAACCGTTAAGATGACGTCATTGTTTACACCGCTGTACAAACCCAATCGTACAATGCAACCTCAAGAAAAGTACGTTCTAAGTCTTGATATCTTGAATCAAGCTAAGCATTCAGGTTAACTAGTAATCCATTCTGATAAATTCGAAATCCAGTCAAGAAATTTTGGTATTAAACCAGAAAAATATGAAATCCAATGAGAGGAAATCAAAAATATACGGAAGGGAATTAAGAAATCTATTCAATGGAATCCAGACGTTAGTCAGGGGAATTCCCAACCCAGTCAATGGAATCACGAATTTAGTCAAGGGAATCCGTAATTGAGTCATTGAAATCAAGAATTTAGTCAAGGGAATCTGTAATCCAGTCAAAGGAGTCCAGAATTTAGTCAAGGGAACCCGTAATTCAGCCAGTGGAATCCAGAATTTAAACAATAGAATCTGTACTCTAGTCAATGGAATCCAGAATTTAGTCAAGGAAACCCATAATCCAGTCCATGGAATCAAGAGAATCCGGAATCAGTTCAAGGGATTCCGGAATTCAGACAGGTAATCCGGAATCTGGTTAAGGGAATCCACAATCCAATCCAAGGAAATAAGAAAACAGTAAAGGAATTGTAAATCAAGCCAACAAAATCCTAGATTCAATGCAGTCAGTTGAATGTGGAATGTCTCATTATGCGACATAATTTCATAACAATATGTTGCGATACACCATTATGCCCTGAAACGATCTTTTTCTAATATACTTTTATATATTTGTTTTTGTCTGAAGGTCATTAAATCAGGGACAAAAGTGACTGCCCTGTTCTTCAAACATGGTTATGAAAGTGAAATTAACAAATGGAAAGATATTGATAAGAACCCCTGTCTTAACGCTGATGAGAAGAGCAAAATCCTTTTGAAGTGCAAGTTAAACATCAACAAGTACGCTAAAGCTATTCTCCTTGCTAAGTCTTTCATGCAGAGTGGCAGCTCTCTGGAAATCCTCATTGTTGGAGATCTTACACCAGATGAAAAAAGCCTGATTGATAGGGAAACATTTGCTTTGATCAGACTAAAAGGTGGGTCACATTTGATGTTGGTAAAAAAACGATTTAAACATTAAACTTTCATTAAATTATTTATAATTGGTACGGTATCCTCAAATTTTTAATCTTTTCAGTTTTTATCCGCATTATAAGACTATGGATAGCTGGCTTTTTAGCTACCATTTTTTTGAACATTTGTATTTCCGATTTTTCTCATGTTTCATGACTCTTTGCCCGTATTATTGGTTCACTCGTTACTTTGATTATTTTAATTTTTTCATTCAACGGTTTTGGGGACATGCACAGTTTTAGCTACCAAGGTGAATGCGATCTTCTTTTCTGCTTAACTTGATTCAGATTTTGATCTTAAGAGGTGGAAAAGATAAGTACCAGCATTTCCTGGGATGTAACCTGTAACTTGGGCTTATCACCGCCTCAAAGTACAGAGGCAGCGCAGCTCAACGAGGTCGGACCGAAAGCATATATAAATGCCCCTGGCTGCTGCTATACAAACCATGCTTGACCTCGGAGCTCAGCGTCAAGGAGGGAGGAAAACCGGTGTACCTGGAGAAAAACCCAGTCAGATAGAGATGGACAAATCTCTGCCCACATGCAGACCCCGGGAGTCTACCCCGGGAGTCGATCCCGGGTCGTAGAGGTGGAAAGCATGAGTGATGACCACTACGCCAACCTGACTCCCCGATGGATTGCGATGGATTTGGGTCCAGACCGCCATCCACAGAAAAATCAGAATACTACCAAACCTGGAGTTAAGCGTCGCACCAATAGTTTTGTTAAAGCATTTAGCTGTTTATTTTTTATCTTTACAAATAGAGCTACCAAAAAGAACATTTCTTTGTTCAACAGGTGGATCAGATGAAGCCATCTGTTATGCTGAAACTGCCACTGAAGGTGGCCGTAAATTCACTGTTCATCTGATCAACATCAATGGAGAGGAAGTGCTGAACAAGAGGAAGGTGTATGAGAGAAGCCGCGGAAAAGCTTGGAATAGCGAGCAGTCTTTGCTGAGGTTGGCAGCTGCTGTATTGAAGGCAAACCGTGAATTGCAAGCACGTTTTCAAACAGACAGCGCTATCGAGGTGACAATATCACTATTTTATTGAAATTATTATGCAATCAGTTATTTATAGATTAATGGTTAGAATTAATTACCGATAGTGGGGTTAGTCTGTTTGTAAAAGAAAGCTATTAAAGTTTTTCCATAAAATTCTTTACTGAATTTAACAAATGCAATGTATATGGGTAGAAAATGTTTCCAAAACACAACATAAAAGCTTTTTTAAAAGAAATTCTCTCTTCATAAGTGAGAGCAACATTATTTTATAGGTATTGGTTGCTCAAGCCTAGTGTTTCTTTGCCGGCCACATTACTAATGTAAAAATGTTGGTTATCATTTAGTGTCAAAAATCTTTGACCTGCAGTAGATATGGCGATATCATTTTCTGTGGGTGATTTTTTTGTAGGCGAAAGAACTTGAGAATCTTGAGATGATGGTTCGAATCAGTCATTTGGTCACAGAGAAACTTGACGAGGACAGCTCATATAAATTGCTTGGTGAAGGGTCATTTGGTCAAGTTTACAAGGCCAAACGAAAGGGACAGCCTGTGGCAGTGAAAATCTTGAAGAATCTTGATAATCCCAGAAAGGTTCAGGCTTTCGAGAGAGAAGTTCAAACTTTGAGGTACGTTGTTTTGTTTAATTGATAACGTAAATAGAGGTTTGAGTTGATTAAAAGTTTCTGAACAGGTTTTACAGGCTCTATAACAAAGTTGGAAAACGCTAAAAATATATTCTAAGCTTCTACAAAAATTTATAAAATAATTAGTTCTCACATTTTTTGTTTAGTTTTGCGGTTAATACATAATACAATAATATTTGGTTATTTTGAGTTTTCCGTGTCATTTAAATACAACTTCTTTGATATTTAGAATTTTATAAAGAATTGATAAAAGTCACAGCATGAAAAGGACACAAAGCTCCGATTTGCTGAAAATTAAGTGAATATGATCTATTTATGCGTCGTCCTTTCAGAGAAGCGAAACATGAAAGAATTGTAGAAATCATAGACTGCATCTTCCTGGAAAACCAACTGGCAATTGTTATGGAGTTCATGGGTGGAGACAATCTCAAGAAACATCTTTCCAAGACACCAGGCCAAGGACACGACAAAAGCTTCACTGTCAGATTTGTTGAAGATATTGGGTCAGCCATTTCCCATCTACATTCTCTAAAGTTGATCCATAGAGATGTGAAGCCAGAGAACATTTTTGTTAGTATATTCCTTATCAATTTATTCTTGATTTTAGCTAAGAATCGCTAATCGAGATTCCAGAATGATCCCACTTGTATCATATTTCAGCTGAATATGCAGCACTATTAATACCAAAAGTGCCCTATTTCCCAAGCTTCTAAAATTTTTGAGAGACATTAAGAAGAGAAATGATAATCCTACTGGGCTGGGTTGTTCAAAAGCTGATTAACTTTAACCCTGGGTTATAAGCAACAACTTAAGGAGCAATTTCCTCTTTAAGAAAAGGTAAACGAATCTTTAAGAATACTGTTTGGATTTTCAAAGGAAAAACCTTGTTAAACCCAAAATTACAGCTTTTTATCTCCTTCCTTGTAAGGGTTGAAACAAAAACATGGGTTAAGTAATTAACCCTGTGTTTGTACTAATCGGATTTTGAACAACAATTCCAGGAGTGACCTAATCAACCATTTGGTCAGTTTAAAAAATGACCTGTTTCCAAAAAATAAAAAGTTACTAAATGCATTATATATTTTAAATGTATGACAGACCACGTGCCTAGCTTGTTTGGCATTTAAATAGACAGGTCTGGTTTTGTAATTAGAGAAAATGCTTTTTTTTTTCCCCAGAGCACTTTTTTAGTCCGGTGTTCTCCTTTGGAGCTCACATTATAAAATGTGCATGAAATCAAAGAGTTATAACAGGGCTTTGCAAGAAAACTACAAATATTTTATTGTTAAAATGTGAAATTCCAACAAGCATTCTGATTGCAACGTAATTACCAAATATGGAACTAATGGTTACATTTAAACTTAATTTATTTGCAGTTTTCATGATTGCCAAAATAATAACTTGGCCATAAAGTCGATCTAGTGTTTTCTGACATAGTTAACAACCTTTTCTTTTTCTTATTAATTATTTTTTTAAAATATAATTTGGTTGAAAAGATTAACTGCATATAGCAAATTTTTATACTATCATTTTTTTCAAAGCTTTCCGAAGATCACGAGATAATGAAGTTGGGTGATTTCGGTCTGGCACGTGCTACTGAAGGAACAGAACAGACAAAGACAATGATTGGTTCGTACCGATATATGGCGCCCGAGGTAATGAAGCGAGGAGGCCACTATTCTGCGAAAGCCGACGTCTACAGTTTTGGTCAGTTGCTCAAACAGTTGAAAATTTGTTCATGTACAGATTTTGTATTTAAACTAGTTTAGTTAACTATTTTAACTAAACCTGCACATGATCAATTTCGGCAATATAATTCGGGGTCTAATACATACACTCCTACTCCTCTGACATTATCATATAATATAACCAGATGTTACGAAAGTGTAATGCTTGTGGGATGTGGATATAAAGATCAACGTCAAGTATAGATAGCACAAAAGTGCTAGTACTGAGCTAACTTGAAACCACTACATATTGGGCACTATGGCCACGTTGGTGGCGGGCTTTACCTCTTCAAATTACCTTAAAAAATAGTGAGCCTGATTGCTAGCAGCCAAGGACTGCTCTTTTGGCCTTTTTAGGCCTCATCAGCATGGCATAGCTAGCAAACAGGCGTAGCTTCCTAAAACTAAAATGAGAACATAACGGTCATAGTGAGCATTATCGTGGCTTCAAGTTAGCTATACTAGCACATTTATGCTATCTATACTCAACCAGATGTTACATTATTGCGCCTTAGAAACATTTTCATGAAAGAGTTTAGAGGTAATCCTGGATACCAACATGGCTTTAGTACCCAAATTAGCTATCTGTACACTCGTAACAACCGGCAGTGTTATTAATCTGGTTTTCGTTTTCATTATGTGCAAAACGTATGTCTTTTGCCTTGATGATTTATCACATTATGGAATTAATTCTCTTAAAAACCTAACATTTGCTCTTTTTAAACAATTCAAACTTTAGGCTTATGTCTTATTGAAGTCGTTAGCGGAGAGATCACATTTTCTGATGTCGCCATCCATAAAGAGGTTTATGATCTCAGGACGAAAGGAGTAAATCCAAATATACCGGTAAGTGAATCTAGATAGGCCGCTAAGTGAACACACATCGATCGGTTCTTTCATCTAATTTATGGTAAACAATTCTCCCTATTGATTTGATTAGCTGCAATTTCTTAGTACCAAAAATGCCATTTAAGGTCACAATAATGAAATGTGTGAGCTACCATAAAGAGCTCTTTTATTATATGGTACAAATTACACAGGTTAAATATAAAGATTTAATTGCTACCAGTTTTGGTTCTTATTTGTGCAGAGGAGTTTTGTTAACCATATAAAAGTCCCTATATCGCTTTTTTATCTTTTAGATGAAAACTATTGTCATCTGTGAACTGAAAGTTCAAATAACTGAAGAACCGCACCTAAGTAATGCCTTTTAGTCAAAAGAAGTTTGAATTTAAACTTTGACCGAGCGGCAGGGGACTGGTACGTGTGACGTACAGCAGTAAGACGTCCTTCGCTGTCATTAGTGTTTTTCAAGGAAAACGTGACGAAAAAGCACTTTAAACTGAATTTCTCTGTTTTCGCTGTGTTTTAGACCGTAAACGAATGAAGTTGTTGTGTTAACAGTGACAATATTCAACGGGAAGCAACACAAGTGCCTTCTCCTACGTCATCACACCAGGACCTCATAATGGCCTTAATGTTCGGTCAAAAATTAAAAGACAGCAGTCCCAAAACTGTCTTATTTGCACGTTACTGGACTCAAATACATAACAGGAACCGAGAAAAACTGTTTAATTTTCAAAATTTAGTATTACTATTACTATTACTATTACTATTACTATTAAGTAAGAGATAAATTATGCTATATAGAGACTTTAATGATAAGAATCGTGAGACAATCGAATTTACAAATATGTTTGAATCTTTGTATTTTTTGTTCAGTAGTTTTTTAAAGTTATTTTTGGAATTGTTTTACTTTATTAACATTTTCTTTTAAGAAAATCCCAGACGAGTTTGGCTGGGAATTGCAGTTAAAGCTCGCAGCCATAATGGAGGACTGCCTCAAACCTGAAATTCAAAGAGTGAGTATGGAGCAAGTGTTAACAACTTTGAAGAATCCAGTTGTTTCTCACAAAAACAAAGTGGAACTGTTTTGCATAGGGACGGGACAAGGGACTACAGGTATTCTTTATTTGGTGTTTAAGCTTTAAACTGGGAAGAAGTTGTTGATATCTATGGTTTTAATATAAGCAGTAGAAGAGTGAAACAGTAAAACTACTTTTAAAGTGATTTAGCAGGGATTTTTTGGGCTTTAATATTGCTGGTAATTGCTATCGAGCCAGCCGAGAGACGACAGAGTATGGAGCCGTGCGACTTTAAAAAATCCCATGGGAGGTGAGCAAAATTAAGTGCTATGTGCACACGTTGATGAGCTAATCACAAGACAGATTTACGTGATCTTTGTGGCGCGTGTCAAACTTTAAAACGTCAAGGTTTTGACTTGCACAAGACGTTTACATGCTCTTTTTGCTGTGTTCCACATTTAGTAAGTCACAGCATAAGCCAAAATGTAATTACAAACTTTTCAATAGAGTTGCAAGCAGACATGTTGATAATGAATCTGGAAAGGCTTATTGTTCAAGCTTACTCAATCCTAGCTAAACGTTAATTTGTTCGTTTGCAATTTGCCGGTACTTACTCCTAGCTTAGCTATCTTCAGTTTAATTTATTTATATTTTGTTTCTCGCTAGCTTGAAGTGTATCGATGATGATGATAATGGCAATCGTCACAATCGCATTGCTCAATGCTAAAGACACTTTTTATGTTGTAATTTGTAAATTCAGATTCAAAGTTTAGGTGTGTTTCTACTATTCACCTTTGTTTTTTGTTTCTTCTAGCGATTCTTCATGGAAAAGCTAGCTCGTCTATGATGATACTATACAATGGTAAACCTTTGCTGATGGTGGATGTCGGTATCGGAGTCATCAATGCATGTATCGAGAAGTTAGGTGTGTGTCATCATTAATTACGCCTGGATAAAAATTAGTCGTTATGAACAAAAATGACGAATATTAATTATCTTTATTGTAGCTTTTCAAAGTCCATTTTACGACTTTAATCTTAAACGTTTTAGAAGAGGCGAAGATCTCAGTTTTCTCTGGCAGACATTAGTTGTAATTTGTCTTTTATGATAAAGAAAACTGAAATCGATTCCTCGTCAAATCAATGTTTTCGATACTTCCCAGGTATATCGAGCGATCTGTGAGTCAAACCTACCAGGCTTATTTATAACATTCCCCTTACATGCAGTATTTTACTATAGTGGCGTATTTAGATAGATGAACAAATTAATATGTACTTTTTTTAAATCGAAGATGAAAATAGATACATAAGTTTCGGGCATGACACCTACACTGTTAAAAACTCCTGCTGGAAGGAGGTGATGTGGTTGGCTATTTTCAATCCCGGAGCAGCCGCATGCCACCTTTAAGATAAGCTGCCTCCTTGTTCTATCTTTAAGGTTTCTGAGCCACTCTAACGCTCGAGTCTAATATAGTATTTCAAACTAAAGTTAATTTAGCTATTTGAACACCCTTTATGAAGTTCTGACAGCATTTTTATCCGTTCAATCAGTCCACACATGCAATCTCTGCCAACAAGGCGGCAGTTACATAGTAAAAATTGTTCACATTTTCTTCCAGTTCCTACGTATGGTAATAGGTTTCCTGATTGTGTGTTTATAACTCATAATCACCTGGACCACGCGGGCGAGTTTCCATTGCTGCTCGCATTGGATGGTAAGCGAAGGTTTCATGCTAAAGAGTGCATGCTCAGAGTGTTATCCGGACCTGAAGTGGAAGAAAGATTAAAGCTTCACCGACTCCATGAGATGCTAACCCAATATAAACCGGTTAGACCTGTTTGCTAAATCCTGTTTTTAGTCTTTATATTCCTTAGCTCATCACATATTACTAACGGAGGGAAGGTAATTCAATTTTGTTTCACTAGACACTAGAACTATTAATTACTCAGGCTTGCTAGATCTCGTAACGTTTTACAAAATAACTTTTTTTAATTTTTTAAAAATAGATAAAAGATAAGTGTACTTCAAGTCTTTTTATTTACTAATTTTCCAATTAAGCATTAAACAATGCTCAGTGTTTTGGGGTAACAAAAACAAGCATTGGAAGCTACCGAATATTGTGACAAAGAGATTGTTCACTCGTTTGTGTGCGTATTATTGTGAATGTCGAACCCTAACATTGTTTTTTCTGTAGCAGTATGGTGAAAGAAACAGAAAAAGTCAACTTGCTTGTCAGATTCTCATCAAATACTTCTTTATAGTGTCATTTTGGTGGATCAAATGCTGGGTTTGAATGGATATTAGGAAGAATACTTTCCTTTAGCATTATCTATATTTTGGCCGTCTTGAAAAGCTTTTAAATTTTCCAAAAAAGCGCATTAGAAAAGGATCGGAGATGCCCAAAAAAATGCAAAAGAATACTTGTTTAAAAGACTTTTCGAACAACTTAAAATCATCAATAGACCTCAATAGATTCTCGTTATCAAATTTATTTTGTAGTTGTGTAACTCTAAGCTCGTTTCTTCCTTAAAATAGCTTGATTCTGTCTGCAAAATCTGATAGGTTAAGACTTCATGTAAAAGCTAAGTTTTCACCTGTCTCCTCACTGAAATGGAATTGAAATAAACTAAGTTTTTACGTTTTGTATCTGATTGTCCTCGTTCGAAGTCTTGTCTAACCTAACGTTAACGTGTAAAATTCATATTCTGATTTTCTTTGTTTTAGGAAGACGTTGCTGAGTGGATTACATGTTATCCAAATGGTGAACCTGTTTATCTTGATTCAGAGAAGAAGTTCAACCTCAAAGTTCACAGGAGCTTGCATGGAGAAATATGCTATGGTAAAAATAGAAGGTCATTTTTAATCGTGTTAACTGTTGAATAATTCCATCCTTCAAACAGCCATTTTTACGGTGTTTAGGACTTCATATTTTTTAGGGTTCCATGTACTTACACCATTCCTTTCATTATTGATCAAAGGAATAGATTCCAGCACAAAACAAATCGTCAGTAAATCCTTCTAAGTAAATAATTTACTTACAATTGCTCTAACATTGACGTTTGCTCCAGGTTCTTGCCTTATGTGTAACCAATTTTATGACTAGACTCTTCAGAGTTAGTTTTCGCGCCTTTTTACCCTGCGTGCGTTCGTCGTTGTAATATGCCCGTTGCTTAAGTTAAAAATTCGCGCCAAAAACGCCGTTCTCGATCCAGTCCACTCACACAAAATAGACCTCCGTCGTGAAGAAATGTTCCGGTGCTTAAGCTCTCTAATGTTTCCCAGCGGTGCTAAGGAGTCTCGGTTCTTTATTTTGCCGTTTTCAAAGTCTGTTTCTAAGTATTTTGTCTTGCGGTACTAGTGTAGCCTTAATCAATATTTTTTACTAAGAGTTCTATAGAATAATATACAAAGTCCATTGCCGAGGATCTTAGATTGTTCGCTACAGGTGCTCCATTACTCTCAGTAACAAATCAGATCTCGCATCGTCGGATCGCTTTCTCACTGCAGATAATATAGCAATTGCAGCACCTTCTCCTAATTATAATGTTCTTTAAAATCCTATTTGTATGTTCGATCGGTAAGCAACCCATACTCCCCTGCATGGTAGACCAACTAGGCTAACCAGGCGGCTGGAACAGAGGCAAAATAAAGCCAAAAGTTGTTGGTTAAATAAAAAAATCTTGTCGTTTTGTCCTCTATGACCAAAAACTTTGCTCTAACAGGTTTTGTGCTGTGTTTCCTTGGTGAGCCAATATTTGGTTATTCAGCGGACTCGGGGTTTGAAGAAAATTTGTACCAGTTTATCTTCCAAGCAAGGACAGTGGTAGTGGATGCACGATACAAGGGAACCAAAGAACATGCTGGGGTAAGGGACCGTTCAGTATTTATGCCTCGGGTTGGCACCGGAGAGAAATAGAATTGATACTAAATTTTCTTGCTACACAAACTTGAAGTGAGCATAAACAAATCACCCAACCCTACTGACAGGTTCATGATTTTACTGTAGAATAAAATCATATAGACTAACTGGAAATGGTATACAGTCACATGTGTCCAACCTCCCCCTCATCCATCCTATGTCTAAATTCTCACTTATGAAATCAACTTTGTATCAAGAAATTTTAAATTACCCAACCTATTAGTTAGTCACAAAAGGCATTACCCAACCTATTAGTTAAAAAATTAAACATTATTAAAAACTTTATGGTTTACACGTATAAAATTTGGGCTAAAAAGTTGACGTTTCGGCCGCACTTGTGGTGTCCTTCATCAGAATAAAAAGAATTAGTTAGACAAAGTTTGATGTTCATGATCATTGCCGAGTGAAAGTGAAAGCCGGGTTGACGCTGGGTGTTTGCTTCTCGTGGGAGCATCATGCAAGGATACCAAAAGAGCCTTGCTCTGATGAAGCCAACGCCTGATACTATATTACGGTCTTGCTCTTAGGGCGCTCATTGGTCGCTATAGCTATATTTTTTCCTTTGGAAAAAGTTTCTAATTTTATTTAATGTTTTGCTTTACAAACGGGCGTGGTGGGCGCAGTTGGTAAGATCTCTGCCTTCCGACCACAAGGTCCCCAGTTCGATCCCCGGCTCTGCCGAGATTTGAACTAATTTGTGTGA
>JANCMA020024629.1:0-16931 GCA_024336925.2 Zoanthus solanderi
AGTATGGACGGCGATATCATCAAAAGTAACGCTAAAAGCCGTCAAAAAGTGCCGTTTAACCGTAATGCCTCCTTAAAACTTCGACATGTGAAAACATAACGGAGACAAAAGACATTGCAAATCACTTAAATGATTACTTTATTCAAATAGGACCAAATTTGGCGTCCAAAATACCAACAAAGGCAACCGACCCAATAGAATATGTTAACAAAGCCAATTCACAATATGCCGTAATGCCCGTAACACCCTCACAGGTTAAGAAATTACTTCAAAAAGTAAATGTCTCAAAAGTTACAGGTTTGGACAATATTTCAAACAGGATTCTTAAAATAGCTGCGCCAGTGATTCATCAGCAGCTTCCTTACATTTTCCATTTATCCATCAGGCAGAGTACGTTTTCAGATGATTGGAAAAAAGCCAAAGTCTAATCAGTCTTTAAAACTGGTGACCATGACGATCCTGGCAACTGTACAATACAATACAATACAATACAATACAATACAATACAATACAATACAATACAATACAATACAATACAATGAAATACAATGCAATGCAATGCAATGCAATACAATACAATACAATACAATACAACAGTACAATACAGTACAATACAATACAGTACAATACAATACAGTACAATGCAATACAATGCAATACAATACAATGCAATGCAATGCAATGCAATACAATACAACAAAACAATACAATACAATACAGTACAGTACAATACAATATAATACAATACAATAAAATGCAATACAATACAATACAATACCCATCCATCCATTTATCTATCCGTCAGTTCTGTCAGTAGATTGAAATTTTTTTATTCACTGGTTATATATGCTATCTATCTACAATTTTTTTTTAGAATGTTATTTGATTTTCTTAAAAACATCATTAGCTGAAGCCCAACATTTTGTAGAAATCAAAGCTTATATTTTTATTTTTATATGTATTTATTACCCCACAGCTTTCAGTGGTTTGTCCATAAGTCAGGCGTTGACTTTGATTTTGATGTATCGCCAGTTTCTCCGCAATTCGTCCTACATGGAGAGTCACATGATATCTGTTGAACGTATATTGAATTACACAAGACTACAGTATAAAAACGATTGTGACAGCAAAGATGTTCCACCTGCGTTGTGGCCACGAGAGGGATCCATCATATTTCAAGACATCTCTTTGAGTCACTGTCATCTTAGATATTCAAATGTACCACTCAACATGACTGTCAGCATTAAATGCGGTGAAAAAATTGGAGTTTTTGCTCGCAACGGCGCCGGGAAGTCTTCCTTGGCAAAAGCAATATGCCATCTGCCGACCTCCGTTAAAGGGCAAATATTTATCGATGGGATGAATGTTAACTCTCTCAATCCCACTGTTGTCCGTTCAGCAGTGGTAGTAGTCTCACAAACCCCATTCTTATTTAGCGGGAGTCTTCGATTAAACCTTGACCCAAAAAATATTTATAGTGACAAGCAAGTTTGGAAAGTGCTGGATCAAGTGCAGCCAAGAGACGTTTTAAAGAAACGAGCAGGAAAAGGAAACGAGTTGTTGTTACAAGTTACAGGTAACGGAGCAAATTTTAGCATGGGGGAAATGCAACTGATCTGTCTTGCCCGTGGACTGCTTCAAGATTCCAAAATATTCGTTTTTGACCAAGTGACGAGCTGTCTGGATCCAGAAAAAATTAAAGCGATTCACGATGCCTTGCACGAAGAACTGTTTGACCGTACCGTTTTGGTTAACTCGCCCCCTTTAAATACTTGGATGGACTATGATAACATCATAGTCTTAGATAATGGACATATAGTAGACTTTGGCGAGCCACAAACACTTTTAGAACGAAAACAAAGTATTCAGTTCAGGGAGTTGCAAGTTAGTTAGAAATTTAACTCTTCAATCAGGTTGGTTATGAACTACGCAGGGGTATGGTGTGGTGTTGTGTGTGTGCGAGTGCGTGTGGTTGGGGGATAGGAACGAAAACAAAGTATTTTCAGGGAGTTGCAAGTTAGTTAGAAATTTAACTCTTCCATCAGGTTGGTTATGAATTACGCAGGGGTATGGTGTGGTGTTGTGTGTGTGCAAGTGCGTGTGCGAGTGCGTGTGCGAGTGCGTGTGCGAGTGCGTGTGGTTGGGGGATAGGAACGAAAATAAAGTATTTTCAGGGAGTTGCAAGTTAGTTAGAAATTTAATTCTTTAATCAGTTTGGTTATGAATTACGCAGGGGTATGGTGTGGTGTTGTGTGTGTGCGAGGAAGTGTGCGAGTGCGTGTGGTGGGGGGATAGGAACGAAAACAAAGTATTTTCAAGGAGTTGCAAGTTAGTTAGAAATTTAACTCTTTAATCAGGTTGATTCTGGATTAAGCAGGGGTATGGTGTGTTGAGTGGAGGGGGCGGAGAGAAAGGGGAAATAGGCCCTTTGCAGTTAGAGGTCACGTTACCAAACCCACCTTAAATTAATAGATATGACAAAATGATGTTCAGAAATGGAAAGAGTAGGTTAACATTAGTTAGAATTCATAGTTTCAAGTCTCAACGTTAAGTACTTCAAAAATGACAGCGACTATAAAATCAAAATTTTTCTAAGGAAATGTTTGTGAAAATGGTTACGGATAGAAAGGCTCGCTCTCCAGTCATACAAATCCTATTTTCTGTTGCTTGCCATTTTTTACATATATGAGGTAAAAAGCTGAAACTTTGTCATTTTACTAATGTCAACCTGCTCTTTCCATTTCTGGATGCTATTTTGACATAGCTGATCGATTTAACGTAGCTGTGGTCACATGACCCGAATTGCAAAAGGCCTATAGACCGATTATGTTCTTTTTATCTAAATAAAACAATTCTCTCAGAAACTAATGATGTTCATTTGTTTTCTTAACCATTCTATTGATTTTGTTGATGGAAGGCGAATAAACATCAAAAGAAAGGATGCTTTATCCGAACCACTCCTGCCTCTAATATGTCAAAGCATGACTATATACAACAAAGAAATGTAGAACAAGCAGAACATTTACCTTTTCAAACAAACGAATTAGAAGAATGACCTTTGGCCATGAGCAGAAACCTTACTGTCCTTTTTTTCTAGCCAGCGCCAGCAATTATCAGGTCAACGGCTTGAAAATTGATGGCGCTCGAGATATGTTTTTCATTTGGACTGCTCTGGATCAAGTTTTCCAACACAAAATATACTTTTTAGGTCAGTAAAAATTATTCGGTTGTCAATTAATTCATTTTGATGTAAAAAACAAAGAAATCCTTACGTCCATCCATATTCTTTCTACTAGGTGAACTTTTCCAAAATGCTACAATATGAATTCACGACACCCTGTCGTCTATAAACCTTAGGTTTTAAAAGAAAAAGAAAGCAAACAGCGGTTACAAACATAATCAAAAAAAAGAAAAAAAGAAATTCGATTATTACAAGAGATGTGTTGATTATTATAAGAGATGTGTTTGTAACCGCTGTTTGCTTTCTTTTTCATTTAAAACTAAAATGGCCGAAGAACAAAAAACCTTAGGTTAACTTTTGGCGTGAAAAATTTCCTCAAATGTATTGATTAAAGAAAGTCTAACCGTTCAGTTTGTAAAAAAACAAACCTGGTTCAACTAAGAGGACGACGGAGTGATTACCTATATTAGTTGTTCATTTTCGAAGGTAAGGTGAGCATTTCAACCCATATAAATAGAACATATGTTTTTATAAATTAATTGGCCTACTTATGCAACTCTCAAATCCTACAAGTAAATATGCATAGGGCGTGCGTGTGCATATTTTTTACTTCAGCGGAGTTTTAACTGAAAACAGTTGGTTCGTTATGTTCCGAAGTATTATGTACTTTGTACAAATGAGACATCTAACGTGTCTTAAGTGATACTTCAAGATCAAAAATCAAATTGCAAAATTGCGTCTCAAAATTGAAAATTAAATGATCTTGCATTATATAATCACTTGCTTAACAAGCAAGACTTCGTAAACACCCGAGACCCACTCCTTTTACAGAGCTTAGGACAGCTGCAGCGTTGGTTGTTGATCTGTTTGACGTTTCATTACTTTTAGTTTTAACTAAATGCTACGAAGAACAATGCTTTCAATGGATCCTGTGTTGAAGTTGCTGCCAAAAGTGAAAATGTTTTCAAGAACGGAAATGAATTCTTCAACGGAACTTCCAGCCAAAATCAATAATAGGGTGCAATGTTCATTATCTCAAAGACAAAATTATCTACTGATGAACTGGTTCTCTATAAGCACATTTTAAGGGTCAAAATTCGGAAAATCCTGCAAAGTGTTTTAGCTAAGTAAGCTTCAATAATTAAACTTTTTATATCAGACTTTTTTAGAAGAATTCGTTTTCCACAAAACATTTAACTTTAGAATAACAAATGAAATTTTTTTTGGTTCTATTTAAACTCAAAAGTTTGGAGGCAAATGAAAAGATATGGTCAGGAAAATTTTTCCTCGAAAATGAACAAGTTGTGGAACAACATAACAAATGAAAAATAACTGAGTTTTTAAAGATGAGAAAAGTGATTAAAACTCCAAAGTCTATGCGGGTTGTGCGGAAATGGTCCTACAGCTGCTATCTAAATCTTGTTGAGTTAAACAGCTGAAACTGCTCGCAAAACAAAAGCAAAGTTTTTCTTTGGTTAAAAACGTATTGTCGACCTAAAACAGTTTTTGGAGAACTTCAGAATTACTTTATAGTCGGTGTTTGCTTATATATATATATAAATATACTTTTCCTGTAATGCAAATGAAGCGGTAATCCAGTTTAAGAACGTGCTGAAAAATTTGTTATGGTTCTTTTGGTTTTTATATTTTCCCACTTTTCTCATTTTTTGTTAAAACACGAAAAATTTTGAACTGAAAGTGCTAAAAATCTTTAAGTTGCAGTGTTAGCTTTTTATATATCTCTTTTATATATAACTCGAAGCACTTCGAAATTTTAGAAGAATATTCCACAGCGCAAGGAGATCGTTTTAATCTTAAGGGATTATCTAAGATTAGAGGGTGTCTGTAGAGTACAGTAATTATTTTGTCAATGTCATTGCGGAAGCAAGATATCTATACAATAAGAGTGGGCTGTCCATTTCAACTGTTTTTATACCGAATTAAATTTTCCTCATGTAAAGCTCAATTTTTGCTGTCGTTAGTGGAAAAATGTTTACTGCTGAAAAATGGTTTACTAAGCAATCTTAGTGCTACCCTAATGGCAGAGCATGTATTATTGCGAAGTTGTTCTCTCTTCATTCGATTGCCGCATCACGTTTTTGTGGTACTTTAAACAATTTTCTCCTTTCGGAACAATGATTTTGCAATTAAAGATGGCTTTGACATATTTAGATCAAGAAATTAAATTAAACTGACGTTTTTGTAAACTAGTACTTGATGTTAATAACAAGGTGGAATTGAATTGTTGTTTGATATAAAAATCATTCACCATTGATGCTTTATATATTTTGACAAGAGATAGATAAGTTTGTTTTGTTTGTCATTGAAGGTCATAACCTCTGTCTAAACTACTGAAAAAGAGACGGAACAAGAAGTCTTCTGTGCACCATTTTGATAAAAGCTCTTTATAAATAAGATAAATCACTGGCTTTTAAGCAAATTTCGAGCATTATTTATTGTTACAGTAAACAGCGGCAAGAACTAAGGCTTTTCATCAAAGAAAAGGTTGTGTAGTAATTAAGAGTGATGAATGCAATACGGATTAACAGATAACAGTGAATAGCTCGCGTCCTGACATATTAACTCTCACATTATCATAACAGTTTTAAAAAAGTAATATAGTTAGCAAGCTCTCACAAACAAAGGTCTCCGCAGTATTTTTCAATCATTTCTTAATTAAAAGAAGAACTTGTTGTAAGCAATCTAGTACAGATCAAGAAGCTTGACAGCAAATGGTCAACCAGTTTTAAAAATACAAAAACAAACTCAAACATAAACATCAAAACGTTATTCTTTGGAAAAAAAAACAGTGCAAATGTCAAGCAGTTAAAAAATTAAACTCTGGTAAAGCAAGTTCGTTTGAGTGTGTGAATGTTTTCAATAAGGCTGGCAGGCTGTATTTCCATTGTGGATAAAATTTACACCACGGTGTTAAGGCAAAGCCCAAATTAAGCTTGGCTATTTTGAAGTCAAAACCGCGGCACAGGTTGTGTGGATTATCAAGATTCTTATAATAACAGTTAATATAAGCACCGCCGTGAAACGAATTTGTTTTGATAATTTAAGTTAGCGAAAAAAATCATTTTTTCTTGTTTTGAAGTAACTAATATAGTAAATATTATTAAAAAAAAGTCTTGAACAGTAACAGGTCGCTGTTGAAAATTGACATATGTGGGCGAATTTCGGTTTGTGTCACCTTAGCTTAAGGCTTACCAACAAATATTTCGCTGGCAAGCATGTGTGGAAAGGCTAAAGATACAGTCTATTTGGTGATGGGTTTTAGTCGCTAGAAATTGAATGTTTAAATATCTATGCCATTAATTGCGCTTTGTGCCTACGTGATTAAAATTGGTGAAGAAGCTACAAGATAAAAATGAACAAAGTTAAATCTCTAAGAGGCTAAAAACCGCTTATTGGCAATTTTTGTCGGCACCGCACTTTCAAAGGTGTCACCTTGTTCATCAAGTCTGGATGCGGTTTACTTTGCAAAATTAATTTTTATACTTCAAATATTAAGAGTGTCTGAAATTAGCATAACCCAATCTCGAAATGGGACAATACTTTTTAACAAGAAAGCATGAACAAAGCTCGGCCACGTCATAACTATTAAATCCATGTGGACGCAAAAACAAGATTTAGACTCAAATTCCAGTCTAGATTTATTCTTCACGACCTCATTTACACTATTCTTAGATATGCTGCTGCAAATTGGCAAGCATTGTCACTACATTTTTTATGCTAGTTATTTTAAGCTCAATAATCTGAACTGAAAAATTTCATTCATCTAATAATAATAATAATTCTATTCGTTTGAAACGACAGACTTTCACAAAATAACCGCTTTTTACATATTGTATTTACAGTTTCTGATTGGTAATTGTCCTCACGAAGTACGTTGTTCCAGTAAATATTAAAATCATTTTAGTCATTACAATATATTGCTTTGATATTTTCTGTAATTAAAACTTATTGGAGTTGAAAAACGAAAAGCAACACGTCGCTTCATTGAAGTATCTAAATCTCCATTGCCGACGCTTTTCAAAACAATACCGCATTTTTGTCATTCATTTAAATATAGGAGTTGATTTTTTTAAAACAGCGATTTTAATTACTTATTTTCTCTTGTCGCAAACTCTTGTGTTTTTTAAGTATAAAATCTTAATCAGGGTTGTGCGATCGTATTCCAAGCCGGATGTAAAGCCACATTTGCCCCCTGTATGTACTTTGAACGACTTGCAATCTCACTTTCTCTCCTGTTAACATCTGCGTCAAAAGTTGATCTAGAACTTGTACTATAAACTGGAAGATTAAGTCCAGATCCCAGCTGATATGGAGTACTTTGAACAGAGTGATGCGAATGTGGGAGCGACACGCTGCCCGCTGATGGTAAACTCTCAATTGCTGCCGGCGCGGGAATCAACAACTGGTTCGCTTCTGTTGTATAAAACTGCTGTGTGTGTGCTGCAAAAAAATTGAAAAATGTATTTTCAGTTTTTTCTTTTGCTTAACTAACGTCTAAAAACCAAGTAAAAACCATTAAATAAAATATTCAAATATTAAATTGAAAAATTTCACAAACCACAGTTAGTTTTAATTTTAAATACTCAACAAAGATTTCAACCTGTCTTATTCCTACCAGAACTTTTCGAGCAAAACATTAAATGAACAGAACTTAACCCAAATTTCTAAAGAATCGTAAGAGCTAAAGTTTTTTGTTTTTTTTCTTGCACCTTTCGACGCAAAGTTTTAAGAGGTCACATTTTTAAATATTTCTGATCTTATCAAACTGATTTTAAAGAGTTTGAGCGAGGAAAATGTTGAACATATATATCAACTTCCGTGTACAACTGTCTTTTTTCGTGAAAGTTTTAATTGAGTTTTTTTTTAAATTTTTGTTTACGTTTAAATGATAGACACTATACGCGTTGTGATAACAAACCCTAACCGTTAGTTTGTTGCACAAAAAGTTATGATAATGCAAAAAGCAGTACAAAACTTTCTTTTTTCGTAGGAAAAAAAAGCTCTGAGGTTTACAATACCACTAAGTATTCACTATAATAAAGGGCCAAAAATATTGAATTAAACTATTTTATTTTTTCTGTATTTTTAGTTTAAGTGAAATGAATTAAATTTCTACTCATTTTGATCAGCCCTTTCAACAACTTTCTGCCTTGGTTTTATACTTTATTCTATGGACGTTTCGTTAATCCTTAAACATGAATTGCAAATCTAAGCGAACCTGGAGGAAAGCATATACAAAGATTTGTTGATTATGCAAAAAACATTTTCTCCTTGTTTCAGACTTTTGTTTGATAAAAAATGAAAAAAAGGGCGGAAACTTAGTTTTATAGTTACAAGTAAACTCTGACATAAATGGATTATAGAGTTTTCATTTGCAAATTCCTACGATATGATGAAAGAGAGGTCAGATCCATGTTTATCTAGTTGCCTTTCATGAGAGTTTCCGAGAATACAACAAATCAGATTATATCTGGTGTTAACGTGATTAAAGTTGACAAACCATTTCTTTTGCGGCATGTTTCGACAACATACAATTTCAGTAAAGGTTAAAGTACTTTTATGACACTAGGTCTTCTCTTACTAGCTGCCAACATTTTTAGAGCAAAGCAAGATAGCTAGTCAAGTAAAAACAAATACACTGAGTTTTCGTCTATGGTTATATATTTTGTAGTTTGTAAAATAGAAACCCCGATTTCTTATCTTGGTTACATTCTTACAATTTATCAAATAACGCACCTGTTGAGCCTAGCTCGGGTCTCTTGTATGGGTTAGGGTAAGGCGATTGGCGGTGAGTGCGTAATCCAAGTCTTTCATAAGGAGATGAAGGGAGATAGGGTCGATGATGATGATGAGGGTACACTGCAGTTGGGCCAGGACAAAACCATCCATCTGAAACACAAGCAAAGTAAAACTCAATAAAGACCGTCACTTAATGAGGTTCTGTGATAATAGAATACTTAAGTTGGAAACTTGAGGCGGTGTACATAAATTTCATGCTATAAAAGCCGACGTTACTGAAAACTTTAAACACAAGTACATGATAAAAATCTTGCTTAGATCTTTTACATAACAGAAAGCAAAAAGTTCGCAAATCAATTGCGTTAGTTCCATTCTCGACTTGCTTTTCTATACCGGTTCGTCATTAAAGAGAAAGTAAGATTAAGAATCTTTTACCAAATTTTTCAATGTCAAAAGATAATACATTCGTAAAACATTCGCTTTTGCAAACACAGTGAGAAATTTTGTATTTGAGTTATTTGCAGCATGACAGTATAAACTAGATGCCAATTTTGACATACTTTCGATTACACTTCATAAAGTTGTTTGTACCTCTCTGTGAAAGATTCTGTCAAAATCAGTTCGTCACAAAACTGTGAAAGACAGTCCATTGTTGGAGACATTTGGAGACATCTTCCAAAACCCACAGAGTGCCGAGAACTAACACACGATTCACAAACGTATCTTAAGATAACAAATCACAATGTTGTGAACTTACACTGTGTTGAGTATCCGGGATGGGTTTCGACCACTTGCTCTAGAGCTTCACGTTGGTCCTGTCTGAAAACGCAAAACAAAATTATTGTTAGGTTTGCTTTAAGCGGCAATGAAGCAGAAGAAAATTTAAAACCAAGATACATGTGCAAGTAAGTATACTACTTCTTAAAACTCACCTCTCCTTTGCATCTAGAAACGCTTTGGCAAATGGGTTGTACTTGATTTTCAAGCTTGTTATCTACAAGTAAACAAAGATAGAAAATGAGATTAAGAAATATCTTTATTTCATTTTCTGCATTTGCTTTAACGGCGCTTTAAGTTGAAAAGTGAGTGAAAGACAAACCTCTTCATTTTGATACGCTGTGACAGCAATGAATTGTGTTTCTGGAAAGGAAACTGAGACAATTGTGCGGTTGGCTTCGGAGGCTCCAACACGGATGACGTGAAGTCGTGGCTCATACTTATGTAGCGAGTTTAGCATAATCTGGAATTAAAAGGTCATATCTCAGTTCAATTAGAATTATAAATAAAGATTTTAAATCCCTAGGAAATTTGTAAACTTTGAAGAAACTAATACTTAATTCTTTTGTATAATGTTGTTGCACAGCGAGAAAAATGTATTGAGCTGATGTGTAAAGCATTAGAGATAAACAAAGAGTTTCGACAGCAACTGATGCATAGCGTGTTGAATTTTGACAAACTATTTGCAACTGGAAAATTAAAAACTTTCATAGAAACCAAAAAAGAAAAGATAAATCCTAAAAGAAGAGTTGTATCAAAAAATTTAGCTAAAACTATAAATAGTATATTTATAATGGAAGAGCGCGTTTATTTTAATTGAAAAAAGACACATTTATTTTGCTTATAAAGTTTAAAAGCTGCCCGGTAACTAACCATATTTTAATTTTGTTATGAATCTAGCGTTTTACCTGTCCAGCACCATTCTGCTTGTTAGTCAACTTGACTTTGTTAAACGCAACTGACTGTTTCATCCAGTGCGCACCAAAGTTTGGTGAATCAGGGTGAATGTAGACACAACTTGGAGTCGGGGGCTCTGGTTTGCCTCCGGAGACCCACTCTCCATTCACGTATTTCCAACGGTTGCCATCAACAGCTACGAAATCGAGCAAGATAGAGTACATCGCCTTGGGTTCAAGGCCCGTTACGTTCACTTTTAGAACTGGGAACATCCGTCTAACATTAAAAATAAAAACACGGGCATTAAGACTCGTAATCAAGTTAAAATCAACTAAAAATATTGACGAAAAAGTGCTATTTCAAGAGCCAATTTTCTGATTACCTCTTACCTTCCATTTTTAGTCACAATCATTTCGTTAGTTAAAGCCTTAAATCTCCTCCATAAATCCGCTTCTTCCAAAATTATTTTGACCTTTTCGCTGTCCGAACTCTCGTTGTTTGTGTTCTCTATGTTTCTATCGCCCTCGCCTGACATCGTGCCTTCTGCTGCTTGGAGCAAATGGTTTACGGAAAAGGAAGTTAGTTTTTTCTCCTCGTTGTGCATAGTCGGTTCCTGTGCTCTGTTGCTGAATGCGTACAAACTCTTAAGTGATGTTTAGAGAGGCAGCCACTAATAAACTATTACAGGCCTGAGCGTCTACGAACAGAATTATAATGTTCCGCCTTTCACCCACGTCCCCTAATTAGTGTCAATGAATAAAAATCACACCTTATTCCGATATGTCAGAAAAGTAATTAACTATAGATATTTAAATCCCGACATGAGAGCCAATCACTTGCCTTAGATTGCCGAAATTAATAGAAAAGCACAGGTCGCAAAACCCGGCAATAAACACAATCGAAACTTCTTTTGACTTGTGCAAAGTGATTGACCAATCAAATAGCCCCGTAATAAGACATTCTTTACTCAGGGTTTATTAATAGTTATTGAAGTTCTCTCTAAACCAAACATTTCCTACATAGTGTGAAATAGTAAGAAATACTACAGAATACCCCAAGAGCGATGCGCCGAGTTCAACTATTTAACTCCTACGAGATAAATATGTCTTTCCTTCCATGGCCAAAATTATTTTTGGCGGCGTTTTAAATCAGTTTTAGTGTGCATATCTTTAATCAACTGTTTTCTTTGTACTGGCTAAGTCTCGTAATATGTTATCAGCTCGTGCAATAATCTTAATTAAGGGTAATACTTGAAGTGCTTATGTTATTAAAATTCACAATCTCGTGCTGTATTCGTAGCTAAGTGTCATATGTAAAGCAACATAATTTTGCATAAAAACGTATTCCTTGCTTTGTAGAGAGATGCCAATTTGTAAAATGACCAAGTGTTAAGACAGCAGATTATTATATTTAAAGGTCACTGACCCCCACAGAGTTTGGTACTCAGACAAGAAAAATCCAATTGGCACCCTTTTAAGATTGTCAATACTCCTGCCAGATACTGTCCATGCACCCTCTTAAGTCTGGTGCTTGGTTCGGCGACTGTATAATCGATTCTCTGAAGTTTAATATCATAGCCCAGCTCAAAGCTGTGAAGCAAAGTGTACCGACACGATGCAGTTTTCCTTTGAGTACACCGTCTATTGTTCTTGTTTTATTCCATGCGGCAAATGGTCATTCTTAAGTTGACAAAAGCCCACTTATTTCAAGCTCAAAACATTTTGTTGTTGATAATTTTAACACAATGTCCTTATGGGGTTCGCAATGACAAAGCCACGATTTGTTGAGTTATTGAAGTGAAGAACCTGCGAACACTGGTTAAAACTATTATGGTGACATTTGGATCGGCTAATTCGTCCCTAACCTCTTATTCTTTTAATGATTGCCATTACATTTGACGTTTTTAAGTCCCTATAGTGATACGGTAACTATAAGATAACGCCCAAGAAAGAAAATTCTAATTGCATTTATTTAAAAATTATTTAAGTTTACATTTGGATACAGTGACTCCTCAAATATTTCGGGGGATTAACAAAGTATTATAAACACGGCTAAGATCAGTGGCTGGTTCTTGAAAGACCTTCAATATTATAAAGTGAAACCCTGCTCATTTAGATCGAAATGTGACAAAATTGGCGTGCAATGCACGCACTTAAACATTTCTGATGGGCGGATTGATATTCAAATTTAAATTTTATGAAGTTAGAGAAAGCTTTTGTAATATTTTTTTTCCTTTGAAATAGAGCAGGAAACGAATAGTGCCTTAAACAGAAAGTATAGAAATGAAACAATCTATAGACAAAGTCACGTCGACGGAAGATATATCTTATTAAAGTCATTCTTTCATAAAAACGACAGCTGGCTACCTGAATAAACATTGCTGATTGTTCAGCGATCTTTTAGCCAACTTGGTGTTTAAGTCATTGAAAACTTGATTCTAAGTTGTTTTTGAACAAATCCTCTAAAACCCCCAACTTTAAATAAAAGTTTTATACCTGTCGATTGAAAGTTAAAACCTGATGAAACAAACTCGGTTGTGATATAATTGTTTCGTTTAACTAATTTTTAGTGTCCTCCTTGGAACAAAATACGTAAACATTGCCGACTATTCATTTGCTTTTGGTTTTACAAACGATATGCCGACAACTGCGGTAATATATCAACATAATAGACAGATTTGTTTCAGGAATATAAACCGATTTCCTAGTCAATTATTTTTGTTTTGAAAAAACACATAACAGTTGCTTTTAGCTAAAGTCTACCTTCCACCTGCCAGACTGCAGTTTAGAAACAAACAATTTTTTGTTTTTTATGCCAAGATAGTTTGTAGTTTTCTCCTTTTAAGGCCGTAGTTCTTAAACATCTTAAAGTTTTTATTGGTTTTCAACGGAATCGAAAAACAAAACTTTCATTTTTTTTATATCATTTTCGAAATACCAGCGTCAATTTCAAACCGATAAGCAATTTTATTTATTTTCAATAAAAACAGATGTCGCTTCTATATCGGGATTGTGTGTTTAAATAAATCTGTTTGTTTTGATAACACTTTTTGTAAAAAGTTAACTAAATTTTTCAGAGAGAGAGAAACAAGAAATTTAGTTAGTATCTAAGATTGAAAACCTTGCTTGTCAAATTGGACTTTGTGAAGAATTACCCAAAACGCGCTCAGAATTGTCCCGTGTTTTGGTATAAATTGAAACCAAACAGTTGCTGTCCGTCTGAATTCATAATTTAAAAGTACTGGCGTTAACTAAATTGCTTTGCAATTATTAAGAGTAACAACGATATGAAGGATATCAGTTCTTGGTTATGTATACGCAACTTTTTTTAAGCTGTAGCAAAAGAGAACCCTGCGATATCGGTGCGGTTTTCTTATATACTAACAGAGCTATAAAGCTGCAGCAGGTACGTAGAGCAGGTCATTATTGGTAGTTTCTTCAATTCCACTCTCAGGTATACAACGATTGTTTAGAGTGTGTTCGTGCCGAGGTGTAAGAACTTTTTTCGCGCTTGTGTACGCAATTTAAGCTAAGCTGTACTCAAAACACTAACAAATAAGTAATACCAGTAAGGCAGTATTTGCTTCAAAGGAAGTAGTAACTTTGACAGTTATAAAAGTTTATTTTAGCGTTCTTGAAAATCCCATATTGTATGTTCCTTTTTAACAGTTTATAATCTTTCACACACAAAAATAATTTCCGTACATTGTTCTTTTTTAATAACTTAAAGCTGACTTTGAACATTTAGAAAGCATGAAGAATGTTAAGTAGTCAATGCTTTTCAACCGGTTTCTTATTACTCAAAATCTTTCAAAGCACAATTACGTTTGCTTAAGAAATGAAAAAATGATTATTTCAAACATGAAAGAAATTGGAACTGGGTCTCAAATTATAACCCATTGACCCAAACAACATATTCATAATAAATTTAAAAGTTTGCTGAATTATTGCTGAATGTGGCACGATAACCTGCTTGTATTTTGATAATGAAGAAGAACGAAAAGTTCACGGTTACTTTGTACGTATTAAATAATATGGCAAGACAGCCGAGAATTGACTTGAGATAGCTTACAAGGCAAAACTACAGTTCACCCATCCCCCTCAAAAAATAAAGAAACGAAACGAAAATGGTAAACAACACAACATCTGAAGGTTTAGGTTTACCTTCCCAAAAAGTTTCGTTTTTCTTATATGATGAAAAATTGCTTGTAAAGATTTTGTCCAAAAAATAATTTCAATAAAAATACATTTATATTCATGATTCTGTTCCCACATTTTCATTTAAAGGGAAGTGTGAACCAAAGTAAACGTTTTGCATAAAGTTATACCAGCTCCACTGAAAAATGACAAATTGATCAAAAACATTTTGTTTTAAGACTCGATTTTATAATAAGCAAGGTTTTAATTATTCTTTATGGAGGATTAGGTTATCATTACTCATAGAAGTAACTGTCTCAACAAATTTATTCAAATCAATTTTTATTACAACTTAAAATTTGCTAAGTTGTTTAGGCCGTAAGAGATCTTGATGTTGCATATAGAAATATTTTCTTTTAGTTTTATCTATTGTTATTCTGTAAGTTTTGCTCATTTGTCACTTCCAATTACACCCAAAATTTACTAAATGCAAGGGATAAAATTTAGTTGCTACAGAGATATAAGTGTTACGCAGTGCTAACCATCCATTAACTGTGATAGAGAAGCGAAATCCTTGTTGGTAGTTTGCATAGAAGTAAATTGAACTGCTAATTGTTTTGAATTAAACATTTTTTTTGGTAGAAATTGCTTATATTTCAAACCAAAAAAGATTTTCGTTTAGAATTAAATTTATCATATTTCTGCGTTAGTCTTCGACTGAACTTGTATACAACGCTGTACTAATACGTCCAAGCAACTTGTATAAAATAAATCAGACTATTGGGTAAAAAATATGCATTTTCGCAAGATAGTTTGAGGTGATCACGAGCCTTAACAAAAGTTGAATGCATAGAGAGAAAAAGGACTTTTTTGAGTATTTAATATGTGTTATTTAATACGTTTTCTTGGCAGTGGTCGGTTGTTATGGAGATTAGGTAAAAACTCATAAGAATCCATTCAAAGGCTCAGTTGTCAAAAGGCTTGCTTCATACCTTTTAGATTTGAATATAAAACTAAAAAACAAAACGACAAAAAACGAGATTAAACTTTGCATCCCAAACCGATTCATAGACGACTTCATAGACTTATGATGATCTCAACTATTATAAAAGTTCTACTGAAAATATATTCGTGTGTACAGTGGGATGATCAGTCAACAACAAAACTAGATTAAGTTTTCAATCAACTGCAAAAAATATCTTGTATACTTAAATAGATGTTTTTAATAAGTTTTATTTTCTTATTTTGTTATTTGTATTTTGTTATAAATATTGAAATCCTGGAGTTGATTACTGAGGTGAGTGATCCAGTACATTTTAAACTGCTCCACCTTTTACAAGGGGTCCAAACTATAAAATGTCATAAAGTTTCCTTTAAACTGATATAAATCTATTTTTCCATAAAACTTGTGAATAGAATTAAATATAATAGTTTTATTATGTTCGCCCAAACCAAGTCGACTTTGCTGGATATTGTGTTATTACTAGGTGCTAAACTTAGCAGAGAATGATCTTCAACACGTATAAAACGTATATAACAGGAGTTTGGTAATTTTTGGATAAGAATGTTTATGTCTTATAACATGGTATACAAGAACCAAAACAAAGAAAATATCAAAATCAGTTCGAATGACACAGTTTGGCAAAATATTTTATCTAATATGATAAATTGACAAATACCCCACATATCTCTTTGTGTTTCAGAAGCCAAGTTAGTCATTATAAGTGAACTTTTATAACTTGTATTCTTTATTTTTGACCGATTTTGTGTCAGCAATGTTCTTGCCTAATTTTTCGACTCGCAAAAGATGTACATTAAAATTATTTGCCCGTGCTAACAGTGGAATTTGTTTAAAACACATATCTTCCTTAAACTTTTTAAGTTTTTTTTTTCAAATTTTATTGCTTTTAAAATTCAAATTAAAACTTACAAGCCTGTCTTACAACTTGTTTGCCGACCAGACAGATTGGCAGTCAGACGGTGAATAAGGTGCTCATTATAAAGCTGCACTGCCACTAGCTAGCAAAGTATTTCTGATCACCAAAGAAAAAAATAAAATAAATATTTTCAATAGTTTGCGTGTTTTTTGTTTTCTTATAATTCAATTTTCATATTGCAGTTCTCTAAAAATCTTTGCTTGCATGGGTGTTTTGACAGTACCTCCAGTTTAACTAAAAATT
>JANCMA020024726.1:0-16929 GCA_024336925.2 Zoanthus solanderi
CTTTTTTATTAGTAGTAACCAAAATTTGCAATTCACTGATTATGCGGTGCGATTATTTTGGAAATAAACATCATTATTATTATTATAACCTCGTTCCCAGGGCTTTTCCCTAACCCTAACCCGACCGCATCCACAACATATGAAAGCATATGAAAAAGCCCTGGAAACAAGGTTGATTTCTAGGTTCAAAAGTGCCGCACAGCTACCTTTGAAAAGTTCGATCAGGCACTTAAAGTAAAAAAATATATATTTTCCCTAACTTGCAGACTCCCGAAAAATCGGTACAGTGAGAAGAAAAATCCGTCTTCGCGTTCCTTTTGGTCAGCGATGTCGCCATAGCATTGTTAAAAGCAAAGTACTCGAAGATTTGAGAAGGAAGCTTCTAAGCCAAGGGATTTGTAACTTTCCTTGTAAAATCCACAACGTTGGACTCAAGTGCCGGTCAAGGAAGAACTCGCATTTCCTTCAAGCTATATTTGAGATTGAACTTGATAAAATCCTTGTGCTTACGTCGAGCAACTGTAACACAAGTTGTCTGCAATGTCAAATGGAAAACCGACTCCAGAAGTTCGTGTCCGATCTGCGCAATCTCGCTGACAGCGACAAGCTTAATGTGTCGGTGAATGGGAAATATTATATGGTGGATCGCCGCTCTGTCAAAGCCGGTCGTTGGACGAATGCCTGTGACCAGAGAAACAGAAGCCGTCGAGTAGGTAGGTCGCGCAATTATAGGTACCAGTGTGACAAGCTAGAGATCGATTTTCAACGCTATCACTTTCGTGATTGCAATATACAGGTCAGCGGTTAATCGCGCGAGTACTGAGCATTTAGTTTTTGGCACGCCGGAGAGTATATACTTCATGCCAGTATGCCATATAGTCGCCTCCATATAATCTTATCCCTAACCCTAACCCTAACTGGCATACTGGCTTGAAGTATATACCCACCGGAGAGGTTTTGTTATTGTAGAGCGATTGAAAACTAACTAAAATGCGTTTATTCCAAGTTAATACCGTTGTTTGAAGCCATCTCGTGCAGGAAATTATAGCGACCAAACCACCACAGTTAGAATAGATTCTTGTGTTGCAAAAAGATCAAATTAGAAACATCAAACAAGCTGAGGTAAAAACATTATCGATTGTAACTCAATTTTAACACTCACTTCCGAAGATGTTTGTTGTAACAAACGAAAAGTTAACTTTAAATATATTTGACTGTATCGTTAGATGGCCGAAACTCAGTACTCGTGATATTGGATTGTAGGCTTATTAACATTTTTAATATACCATGATGTTCGTGGCCATATAAACACAACCACCTGCGGAGGCCTGAAACTCATTACATAGGTGGCCCAATACGACATAATTACTTACACTACATTTACAACATACGTTGTTCTATAATGTTTTTTACCGCAGTTTATTTGATGTTTTTAATCAAGATAAAATTAGGTTTCGCACTGTAGGTCTTACGAGTGATGCACCACTGGTAAGATTACTAAAGATTACGCAACAAATGCTAAAATTAGATCGCAAATGATGAATACCGTAAACAAAATGCCGCATCACCTAGGATCTAAAAAGATCAACCAGCCACGAAATGTATGTAAAATGAGTAAAATAAAATGAATGGCTGGAAAACTACGTAGACCGTAGATCTTCATTGGTTAAATCAGAATACACCTTCTAACATGACAGAACAAATGATAAATTTACCAATTTTGACGAAACAGAACAAATGATCAGTTTACTTAGGATTTGGAAGTTGAAAATTTTCATCTTTGTTGCAGCCGGATGCCATCCGGGAATGTACTTTGACGAGGCAATACGACGCTGTATTAACTGTTCTCTTGGTTCATATCAACCAACTAAATCGCAGAAGTTCTGCTATCGTTGCCCGGGAAATGCAACAACGTATCATACAGGAGCAAGAGATATATCGGAATGCAAAGGTAAGAAATTTTAAAGCGAAATACCACGCCTGGTGGGGATCTGGGAGTTGTTCAAGGGGGATACAGATGAATTTCGGCCAGACTAGCAGTGGCCTTAGCCCATTTCAGTGGCTGCAATTAGGCATGTGCTGTCTATAAAGTTTATCTTTCCACCCACAAGCATTCATTTGTTAATTATTTAATCTAACTTATTAGTTATAAAATTAAAAATGTAGCTTTCGTCAAATGGAAGTATAGTTAACAACTATAACCCAAAGGGAAGGTGAATAGTGATGAATGTATGCCGCGGTGTATTGTATATCTAGCGCTAGGCACTGAACTTGAGGGGATCATTGTTTTAGTATTTACCAAAACAATGGGATAATAAGGATGTTGGAAATGATTTTACAACAAACACTAACGAAACGTCAGTTTTTATCGTTAATGGGATAAAAATGCACTTTATTTTCAAAGAAACGATACAATGTAAACCTTTTTTTCTATTTTTAGCACGCACGCTTCCTGTCATTTTGACTTCTACCTCAAAATCAACTAATAGTCTTGTTTTTCTTGAGTTGCGGGAGCCGAGATCGCAAAAATGGATATCGGTTGCTTTGGTAAATACTAAACATTGTTAGTATAAACCTACTAACGGTCTAACACGCATCCTGCATTCTGATTGGCTACTCTACTAGAGATCTATTTGTGATAGCCTACTAGTAGAAAAAAGATGGCGGATCAAAATAGTAATGAGCCCCGTTTTTCTATAATATCAGAGGATTTCATCGATATTTTAATTTGTACATCCTTTTTTACCGATTAGTAGGCTTATACTAGACTACGAGTTTGAATAGCCCATTCGGCCTACGGCTTCATGGGCTATTGACTCGTAGTCCATTCGTCCTCGATTTCTAATTGTTAATTATGATTACTATTATTGTGAAACGTGTGATTGATTGATCCAATCTATTTTAAACACTTGATTAAAAGTAACATTTAATCTTTTTAAAGCCTGGTTTCTATATAGCCTGATATCTGTCGTAACTGTTGTATTTGCTTGCCATATGAAAAAAAAATCATACAACAGAAACAACTACATACAGAGGATATTACACGGTGGCGTGAAGATATGAAGTTTATCTTCAAGTGGGAAAAATATTTCACAAGTGAGCGCAGTGAAACTTCATATGTTCAAACCAACGTATAATTTTCTTTTTATTACATAAATATGAGTGCTTCGAAAATTAAAAAAAAAACTATACAAAAAACAAAGGAAAAACAAAGGAATGACGTCAGCGATATCTTCACTAGTGAGGATATGGAAAATACGAGTTGTCTATTTTTTGGTAAAACACTCATATCTATGTAATAAATATGGAAACTTCATATACAACCGGCGAATACGACACATACAACTTCTTGTTTGAAATAAAATTGATTCTATCTTCTACAGCAAGTACAAAAGGAAAAGGTCGTGAAACGACAGCATTTTGTGTTACTGGAAACCAACTCAAGCAACGCAAACGACAAATGCATCAAAAATGTGTCCCAGAATGCATGTCTTTGTTTCCAACATAGTGGGCGACGTAGGCGAAAGTCGCGTTGAATATTCGGTCCCTTTAAGGAAGAACTTCGACGCTATGAATGTCTTTATGGATTTGAAAATCTTAAAATATACTTGAAAATTTTCTCTATATAATTCTAAAGAATGTATTAAATAAATGTATTACTGTTATTGTGAAATATAAGACGAAAATATAAAGCGCATATATTGTTTGTATTTGTTTCTTAAATTTTAATAAGTGGGAGTTAATGCCTAAGTACAACACATTAATTTAAAACTGAATTCTTAATGTTAGATATTTGTAATTGGTACCTGCTTTAACATTATAATTAGTTTTCATATAAAATTATAAAAGATGAAAACTTTAAAATCGGTAAAAAACTGAAACCTTAAGTTTCAAGCTTGAGGCGATTATCAGACTAAAAGAGTGTTCATTTAGCGCGGTTTAAAGTTACAAGCGTAGAGTTTATTTTCATTCCGGCATTTTTTGCTAATTAGTTCACTTCTTTTGTTCAGTAGGCTCTTTTTGCTTTTGAAATTCAGGATGCATAATTTCTCTGCCAGGCATAGGTTGCAAATCTTTGAGCCAGCTTTGAATGCGTTTGCTCGCTTCACAACAGACCATTTGACCAGCTTTGAATGCGTTTGCTCGCTTCACAATAGACCATTTGATTTCGAACTCTGTACTTCTGTCTTTCAATTCCCAAATGTGTTTGGAGAGCGCAGTTCGGTTGGCATGTTTTCTGTGCTTAATTGACGAGGTGCGGCCCTTGAACTGAAGTGAGATTTAAACTCGTGCTTGGTCATGCCAATATATACTTTGGGGTCATTTTCAGGAGTGTGAATTTCAGCTTTAGAATTTAAACATTCTAAGCAGGTGCAGTACTAGTATACAAATATTTTGAACTTTTTTTTCTCAATGTATACAAATACAAACTAGAAAACTTTGTTTGACAGATGGAAATTTCTGAGCTAATTGAGATCTGGAGTAAATCATTCAATCTGTTGCAGATTTTAACAAAAACTTACTATTTGAGTGGGTCTGACAGCAATGTGCAATTTTGTGTCTGCATTGTGTACTGTAGCTGTCAGAAGCTGTATAAGATATTCTAGCATCATTTAACATTTCCTAAAACTGTAAGGTTTCCTAAATCTGATATAAATCTGATATATATAATTGTATTTGATACATATCTGATACATATGATTGTATCTCAAATATATATCTGATATATATGCTTACTCATTCTTTCATCAACAGCAACAGAAGCTGGCCTAACCTTCCACGTCTGCCAATACATTAATGGAACAAATGCCAAAACAGAAAATTAATAGGTTGGAGCTCCAACCCTAACGATCACTCAGTGGCTTATTTATTAAGTTCCTCAATATGACTAAACCGTGGCATAAATTTTCCAGTCTTCAGCCGGCCCAGTGTCTCTCGCTGGACTTTCGCTATGAGATCTTACCTTGTCCAGTTTTGTCCCAACTATTGTTTGTTCTACTGTCAGATGCCAGCTCAAGCTGCTCCTTGGTCTTCTCCATCTTTGCTAAGAATAATGGTAAATGAACTAAATATTCTGCAAGTTGATTTGAAATCTATCACATGAGATCAAAGGAAAAGACTATACAAATCGTTAATGATGCCTTTCAATATCAAATACAGTGTCAGCATTTTGAGGGTCTTAGAAAGTTCACAACAGCGGCTCACATATATAATTATTTGAAACATTAGTAAATGCTCTCAATAAATCAGGCAGACCACAACACCAGGCTCACTACCCAGGCCTTTTTGACAAGCGGGTGAGTTTTTTTAGGTCCCCAAATAGATGACTGAGAGACTGGGACTATGGTTTAGCGTGCTTGTCTGAGAAGACCCAAGGGTCTAACCATTTGCAAATAATAGAGCAAAGGCAGTGCCTTTTCCAGACTATTATTTATCCAAGATGTGATTAGCTGTAGTTCAAATATCTCTCTGTGATTTCTTGGTCAAAATAGTTCTACATACTCAGCTAAGTGACATATTGAAATCAGGCAGTAAAGAACCAATCAAATTATATTTATTATTATATATATATATATATTCAATAATAAAAGGGATAAGAAATCCAAGAGTAGAAAAAAGTAAAAACCTAAATTGCTTTTAAAACCTTTGAGAAACTAGTTTTGTTTTCAACAACAAACCTCTCATTGATGTCAATTGTTGTTTTGCAAAGTCACTCTCAGCTTCCAGAGATTCCATCTGCAAACAATAACTAATGAGCTACAAAACGTACAGTAAAGAAGCACTTCGCTTTAAGAACTCTTTAAAATGGAATGGATGATAAATCATGACAATGATTTCTACAAAGTTTCAAAATTAGGTGGAAAGCTCTTACAAAACAATGTTTTAGATCTTTTGCCAGACTACTTATCGACTTGCAACCTTGAAAGCAACGAGCATATTTCATGGTGCAGGTGTTTCTTCTATTAAATACTTTCAGACTATGTCCTGTTTTTCATACACGATAGTTTATAAATATAAATCAACATAAGCAATGAGTCTTCAAAGCCAACAGAAACCGTTGGCAATAACGGGAATATAGTATAGGTACCCTTTTACTAGTTCAACAGGATCAAACCACTGAAATTGACAGAATGGAAACTTCAAGATGGTTTAATGTTAGATCCGAGATTAAGCAGGGCTGCATTATCATTGGCTTTCTAGTTTCATAGTGATGGACTGGATAATGAAGAGAACTGTTGAAAGAGACAACAGAAGCAAGTGGAAATTTACAATTTCATTAGTAGAGACTGAGATTCTTCTACTGATTTTGCAGACAACTGTCACAAAATTCTTGGAATTGGTCAATTTTATTACTGACTTATTACAAGAGAAGTTCTAGTTCTCTTCTTTCTGATCATCCTCCATCACATCGTTGTATCATATAAGCATTCTAATGTTCCAATTAAAGTGTTCCAATACATGTACGCACACTCAAGACTGCGCCTTAAATACCCAACATTCGTGAAAACAATCTCGCCCTGTTATCAAGCGAAAAGAGGCACATTCAAAAGAATTAGAATAGCTCGTATAAAACTGTACCACAAAACAACCAGAAAAGAATTCAGAATTAAGAAGAAACTTGTGCAATACAATGTAGTGGACCAAGCTTCAATATTATTCAATGGAAAAGATGCAAGGATGTTGACATCTTGGTATATCTAGGTTCTACAGTTTACAGGACTGGAGGTACGGGCACAATACTAATGATAGAATAGGGGAACAAGGTTATCATTTAACAAATCGACCAATGTCTGGAAGATCAGCCAATTTAGCATACAAACAAAGGCAAGATATTTAATCAAATGAGCCAATCTTCTTTCTATATGGCAGTAAAATAAATTAATGTTGGCCCATGAGAAAAATAATGACTAAACTCAATACCTTTCAGCACAATCTCTTATAAAAAAAACTGAAAACAGACGAGGGGTCATCCTACGGAGATATGGAGAATAGTTGAAAGACTGAGATGTGAAATGGGGTTTAACACATGGACAAGGACAGAGAGAGAAGGATTGCAAACAAGATGAGTGCTATAAGCATGCCTATTGTTACAATATATACACTCCTCCATCAATAGAATATTGCATCAATACACTCACTCCTCCATCGATCCATACAATACTCCATCAATACACTCGCTCATTAATTTTATTCACCCTTCCTACAATCAAACATCCAAATGGACAAAGAATCATACATCCATCGACACACTCATTCATTCACTAAAAATCCTTCCATACACTCATTCATCAATTCATTTATCTATATGTCACAGATTCATTATTTTTGTAAATTACCTTTGCTGAAAGGGATTTTTCTCTTGCATGCATTTCTTGCAATTGTAGATTCAAATCTTTCTTTTCCCTCTCCATCTATAAAATAATAATTATTTTAATCAAACTTTCATACAAGTCATAAATGGTATGCTGCGTCGGTTTTTCTACAGAAACAGTTTTACAAGTAACTAAATTTTACATACAATTTAAATACTGATGTTTTGAACTGTAGTCCTTCATTTTCAAAACGGACTGTAGTCCTTCATTTTCGAAACAGACTGTAGTTCTTTGCTTCGCAATCACTCCAACGAAGGACTACAGTCCGAAATGTCAGTTTTTTAAATTATTTTTCACTATGGTGTAAAATTTAACTGCTTGTAAAACTGTTTTATACAAGTATATTGCCAATATATAGATATACATTGTATACATGTTCTTTTCTATTCTTGCTTGATGAGCTAACAGTTGAACAATCTATACCTATTGCATGGATTTACCTGTTCTTCCACTGCCTCATGTCTCTGGGCAGCTTCATCCATCTGATCTTGCAAACTCTGCATCTCTTTTAGCCGCTAAGATTCAGAAAGAAGGTGTTATTATTTAAGAATAACATAATTGAGAATGACATAAAATATCACTTCTCAGTCACTTAGTTCATTTGAAAGAGCTCAAAATGGAACTAATCATGTTACCATGCAAAATTGTTAGCTCGGACAAGTTTCATTTCCAAACGGTGAAAAAATTACATTATAATATAACCCAAAAAATTCAATTAAGGCAAAAGAGAATTATAGCAATGACTATTAAATTGAAAATTAAGAAGAAAAGAGTGTGCTGGAAGGACAAAGCTTTTCATCAGGTACATCAATGCTGAAGACCTCAACTGATTTGCTAAGCCGGAAAACAATGCAGGCTGACTTACTGTGAACAGAGATCAATTATTTTTTTGATCGGTGTTGTTTTTGTAAAAGCCTAGGATTTTGAATTTTCCAGTGACTTTATATTGAAGAAACTATTTTGATGCCTGACAAGTTTTGAAATTGTTCAAGAAAAACATTGCAAGATGGTTCCTGAATTTCAACAAGAATATGTAAAGCTTGAACTAATCACTCAATCTATTTAAAGACGTGTGTTCCATTGACAAAAATAACAAACTAACCTGACAATGTTTCTCAGCAAGCTCCTGCAACTCCTCCTGAGACCTGTCATACAGCGACTTGAAATGAGCACATTCCTCTTCGGCACTGCTACAGGATCGCTGATGTAAGCAGCAAGTTTATGTTAATTAATAAAACATAAAATACCATGACATATATGTGTTTTTAGAAAGTTAGCATTGAATCAAAAATAGTAAATTATTAAAGGTCATCCACAGTTATTTCAATAAAAATTTAGTTGATATGCTGATAAACATTAAGGAAGAGCACAAATTGTAGAGGTGTAAAAAATTATAAATTAAATTGATACAATAAAGGAGCGTGAACAGATAAGCTACAACTGTAGCTCTCTATTAACCTGTAAAGTTGATTTCACACAAATGGTATAAATTTATTATTATTTAAGGCAAGTTTAACCAAAGTAAAAAGGAAAATCCCCTCTACAGCCCTAGTTAAGGCATCTGGTAAAGCATGGAGGTGAGATTCCACACTATTGACTAAATCCACACTATTTCGTGCTTTCTTCGTTTTTCTACACTTTTTCACACTTTTGATTAACATAAATTTCTTATCACAGAGAAAAATACATTAAATTACAAAATCAACATTTTACCAATTGAATTTATTTGATATACAGTACTAAGTTGCAAAAACAAAATAATCATTCATCAAGCAATGGATATTTACCTCTTCCTCTTCCAACCTCTTCTCAATTTCGTTGTCTTTTGAACAACTTAGAACTATATGTAGGATTGGTTGGTTGTTGTTTCGGAAAAATGATATGTGGGCAAAATTTTATTTCATTTTTCATTTCATTTATTTCATCTTATTTCATTGGTTAATAGATAGTTAAAGTTTTAAATCTTAATTTAACGATAATAACTGAATAAGTAAATAAAAATTTAAAACCAATGGAGAATTGAAAAGAGATAGGGCATGATATAGAAATCTAATAATGTGACTTACAAACTCATTATAAACAAATTTTATTTCATGGAAGGAGGAAAAGAAACTACCAGAAAAATGTTTAAACAAAAAATACTAATGCTGTGCAAGAAAAAAATGCTGAAGATACTTCTTTAAGACTTTTTTGGGTGATTTGGAATGAATAGATACAGGTCTGGAATATTATTCCAAAAATATTTATCAATTATTGTAGAACAGAATTTTCTTAAAACTGGTTGATTTCTATAATGTCCTACTGATAATTCTTCAATACTTGCACTTCAAGTGAGATAATTATGTTGCTCAGTCACCATGGGTAAATTATATTTAGTAGTTTTACTACTATAAGATCACAGAATAGTAAACATGCAAAACTATGTAATTTTACATTATCAGACAGTTTCGAAAGATTTAAGTTTACATAATGAGGAGTAATATGATCGAAATTTAGCGCAGTAGAGCTGATTTCATTTTGGGCTTTAATAAGTACAACAAATTTGTTAATTGGTAAAATGCATTGCAAATATCATCTTTGCAGTACCTTTTAGATTTTAAAAAACAATTCTGTGAGTTACAAAACCACCCTGAAAAATTTGGCTCTATCTTTGCAATTTCGACTTTTTTTCTGTACCATTTCCACACTATTTGACAAAAATTTCTGCACTTTACCAGATGCCCTGCCTAATGCACCATGCAGTCACACTTTACTGGGTTTCTGGAAATGAAGTTACTGTAAGCAGATAAATTATGAGAGTGATCTACTTGGGTCTAAACTGAACCACTGTATGCTTTTTATTCTAGTTAATCATCATTCTTGTTTAACATCTGCATTTTCCCATCTAGGATGAGGTTGGATGTGTGATGACTGCTTTCCACATTTGTCGATCCTACACCACATGCTCCTCCACTCACAGCAAGCTCATATCCTCCATCACAATATCACTCCACTTTTTCCTAGGCTTTCCCAATGGCCGTCGCTTCCGAACTCTCACCTCCCCCACCTCACCAAACAAACGGTCCCCCCTCTGCCCTTTTCACATGTCCAAACCATCTCAGTCTTTACTTTAGTTAATCCTGATAAATTTCCTATTAGCAAAATATCATGTTAAAAACATTGTACTGATTAAGGTAAGACTCTTACCTCCACTTCTGCTAACTTTTGTAAGGTTTCAAGCTTTTCTTGTAAAACTTTCTTAAGTGATTCCTACAAAAACAAGTACAGTATGCTTGATGTTCATCAAGATCTCAATAGCAAAGCAAGTTTGATACAAAACTCAAGAGATCATAGACTTACAAGCCTGTACATTAAACTGTGGAAAATGATTCTTGATTCTAGAAATCTCACATTTTACAGTCAAATCAATGTTTTTTTGATGACGACATTACAAACTTTTGTTACAACATTGGTATTTTGATTGACAGTTTGAGCCGCACAAGCTGCAACTTGCTGAAGAGCAAGGACACAAGGCCTGGTTTTAAAGTTTTATAATTTTGTTTTTGAATGCAGGTTTGACCATTACAGTTTGAAACAAAAATGTACAAAAATACTCATCCGTCTACCTTGGATCTACTTTTTCGCCTAAGCTAACTCAGTTCTCCATCCTGCTGGGGAAGGTCAATGAGTACCAGTGTCTGCTGGGAGCTAACCTATGATGGATTAGTGTCCCATCTAGGGGGAATCAAAGACTCTGATCCGAAGCACAACAAAAACCGGAGATAAGGGCCGGCTCCATAGGCCGCCTACTAGGCTCTTAAAGGATTTAGCTTTGCTTTTTTAGCTAACATGAAAAAGCACTGGTCATTTCCTCCATAAGAACCTCTGCTTAACACTACAGAATCCAAAAATAGGTGTCAGCCCCATAGAGCCAATGGCTCAAATAATTTAGCTGTAGATGAACTTACCTTAGCCCTCATTTCATAGTTATGCTTCTCCTCATGTAGACAATGCAGCTCTTTCTTAGAACTTTCCTCATCTGGGTTCTTGGAAAAGCAATACATAATATGAAATAACTAGGACTAGTTACTACTACAGGTAAAGAGAATTGCTGCTAAACAGTAAACATGTTAAAACTTGTAACTGAATATGCATTGAACTTTACAAAGCGACCTTCATTATTTTCAGAAGTCTTTGTTTTGTGGTATTTGAAAAATCAAGTTTAATAAACGAAACATTTTCTGTTTACTATAACTTGTAATTGAATATGCATAACTTTATGAGCAAACACTTTTATAAACAGGCCTTCTGGGATGCATGCTGACCAGTGCGGATATGCATAATTTGCCTTTTTCCACATAATCCACATAATTTAGAATGTCTCATGTCATCCCACATAGTTCAGTTCAAACTAATAACAAAAGTCACTTAGCTGCACTTTGTAAGTAGTTTCTTAGCCTTTTTGTTGATAATCTTGCTAAAAGTTTTAGGTATTTTTGAACAATCTCCAGTTACGATCTGAATTGATTCAATATACATCGAGAACTATCCAGAACAACCAGGCAATCTATGCAACCCAAGATGGCCTAGGTCATAGAATAGTACAGTGTTTACATACTAGACACCCTTACTAAACAAAGTTAAGGGACAAATTTGCCATCTTTTAAAGGCCAATAAAACAAAACGTTTTTAGAAGGTAAAATTAGCCAACAGTCCCATCAGAAAAGAACAATGGAAGTCATTCTACAGCACTAAAATTGGTGCAGTAATGAACAATTTCAAAACTGCTATTTTAGAGAATAAGTCCTAAGAGTGATATTTATCTCAAGTGTTTTAGCGAGAATGTGTGGTGGTTGCATAAATTAAGAAATAGTCAAGTTGAACTAGACTGTCCAGTGTTAGCAACTGAAATATAAAGTAAGAAGTTTGTCTAGGGTCAACGCTTTCTGTAGTCATAGATGTAATCTTTAGCGAGTTAAGTAAGAATAACTTTTTTGATACTAATTTTGTTATGAAAATAAACGATAAAAAAGTACGACGACATTTCAACCTCCTCGAGGTCATTTTCAAGTAAAGTAAAAAGATAAAAGCATACAAATTACTAGGCGGTTAAAATATGCTAAAATTCTAGATAATGAAACAATTGTCTAATTAATATAAAAATTATACTAGTTAGGGCTAAACAATAAAACAATGGTAGTATTTAAAAAACAATAAAAATGGAATAATAATTAAGTAAAGCATGGCAAGCACGTCATGGGACACAGCATTGAACGAAATGATATTTCCAAGCTTCTTAGAATTTTAAAAAAATGTCAAACCAAACTGGACTGTCTTATTTATGAAATGCTTCTTATTAGAGAACTGAAACCATCTTTAAACAAACTGTGCCATTCCATTTGTGCTAAACTTTTTACTTAGACTTTACTTAATAATTATTATTCCAGTTTTATTGTTTTTTAAAATTTTGCGCGTAATTGGGAAAAATTTCCACGTAATTCCGAAAAATTTTCCATGTAATCCAGGGGCAGTGAGTCTGAAAAGACAGAATCCATACCAAAATCCAATAAGCAAGAATATACACAATAATAGCCAGTCGACCGCATCTTGAGTTTTCACTGATCTGCTCTTGAATTCTCCCAAACATTTGCCTCGGTTTTTGCCACGAAGGCACAGAGGACATGCTTTATTTCTTAAGTAACAGATTCAAAGGGTTACACCAAAGGGTTACCTTTGTCACTATTTCAAGTTGATTTTCCAAAGTTTCTAATCGTGAAAGAAGTTTGTCTTCATGGATTATAGACTGTAAACAAAACAAAACAAAAACTCATTTTGAAACTTTTAAGAACCATTACAATTATTATGACTGTTGTAAATACAACAATATTTTAATTTTGTTCAGGACATTATGTAAAACAAATAAAAGCCTGGTTCCATTGTGTAAATGCTGCAACTGATAGTAATTGATGAAGGTGATTGAGCAATCACAGTGATCAAACTGGCTTAGAGTAAATAAGAAGTCCCATCAAATATCTTGGGGAACAGCTTAAGTAAAGTTGATTGTAGTAAAAGGGTCCCCACTTCAAGCTATGTTCTGTAACTCTTCTAACGACGAGGAGGAGATTGAGAAAGGAGAGGCAAGGATGTACTGTCAGTATGAGATTCTCAGAATCTTTCTGAGGGATAATCTCATTGCAATCCCCTGAAGTGGAGGTGACTAGTGGTGGATATATTTTACCGAGCTGTAAAAAGGCAAGGTAAAGATCTATTGCTAGACACTGAGAGGATATTTATTGTTTTAGTATTAAACTAGAAGGTGAATAGCACTTTTTAAAATAATACATTTCAACAAATCTCTAAAATCTGGGCAAAAATAAGTTTCACAACCAGACTTCTGTAATCTATCTCATGTGCAAGCACTATAAATACTTGGTGTTTGATGAACCAATCAAAATGTGCGAATAGTGCTATTCACTTGCTAGTTTAATACTAATTAAATATTATATATTAACATACACCTTTAAGTTTTGAATAACAGATTTGAATTTTTATTTCAACCATGGTGTTCACTTTGAAAAATCTTTAGTTCTAAACCATTTTAGAAGATGAAGAAATAGACAAAAAAACATTAATTCCTGATAAACAAGCCAAGTAAAATGACAAATTGGAAAAAATAAATTTCCCAGGTTATGTTCTTGATGATGTGAAATATAATTTAACTTGTGATTGCTGGACTGCTAACAGAGATTTTCATTTCACCATCTGACAATAAACCACAGGGCTCCCAGTTATTCTGAACCAGGGTTTCCATTACAATAACCTTTAGTTAATAATGGTCACTGCATTAGAAGAAACTTATGGCAGTAAAAGGGAGGCCAGCACAGAGTTGGCATTCAATCAACCAAAAGATTTATGAAAGCCCTAGTATTGAGGCCTTTCATCTTATTTACTAGGTAAATGGACCAAAGGTGTACATGCATATGGTCACTTTAAAATAATAAGCATATTATGACGAAAAGAATAACTTTCTGAATAAAATGACTTTAAACCTGTTTTGTCTCTTCAGCTACAGCCTGTGAGCCTTTAATCAACCTCTGTAATGTGGCAAGTTTTGTTTCCAACAACTGCTCTCGATGCATGGCATCCTGCGAAAATGAGGATTAGAGAATCTTTGTACAACACTAAACTTTCTCCTTTTTTCATAAAACATGTAGTATTGTGGTTTATTATAAACAGTTAAATGCAGTCAACTTAGCAACAAGCAGACTTCTTAGTCTCCTGCATTTCATGGAGACACACCCACTTTGGTTCTTTATAAGGGTCACGTGCATTTAAAAATATCTCTAAAATGACTTAAAACCAGTTTTTGTTTCTTCCGCTACTTCCTGTGATAATTTTTAATCACCTGATTTTATTGAGCGATTTGGAGTTCCACAATAATATTATATCAAAATTTAACATTAGTGTTCATTGCATAGCAACCTTATGCCATAGTAACTTACAGTATGTCCTCTAAAGTGTAACCCTTTGATAAAACTTACTGCTGATTTTCAAGAGTACTTCATGTTTTTAGCTGAAATATTGTTTTGAAAAAATAAAATTTATTACATACGAACCTGTAGATACTGGGAGAGTTGCCACACTTCTTGTGCTCTGACATTGCTTTCATTCTGAGAATAAATTGTGGACAAACTAAAACACTATCCTTTTATAAATCTGAACATAAACCATGCAGAACTGTTTAATAACTAGACATAAAACTGTCATACACTCATCCAAGTGAATGTTACAACAACATTTTGATTTTTTTTTTGCTTCCAAGCTTCGTAACTTTTATTTGAGGGCAGTTTTCATAAAATTCAAATGTTGTATGTACACTAGTAACATAAAAACTTTTAAAGTTGACTCAAAAAATTAATAAATAAGATATAAATGAAAATAAAACATAAAAATAGTTTCAAAAAATGATATCCAGTTAAGAAAAACAAGTCATGTGATACTTCTTTTGAAATTGTTTTTTTTGTCATAAATTGTAAAAGATTATAATTAATAGCACTAAATAAAATTTGAACTTTCTTCTCTCTCTCCATTTCATACAGCACATTTGCATTTGGCAAAAAAGCTTAAAGCCAGAAAGAGTTCTATTTATCTCCAAGTGCTTCAATTCAATAATATCTACATCAATAAGATTAAATAAAATGGATATGGATACACTTTGACCTTCTTAAAGGAAAAAGAAACACAAAAATCTAATCCTTACTGTATGTACACTATGTTAAAACAAGAATAAAAAGAATGTTGTTTGCCTGTTTTCTAGCTCAACATCAATTATTTTTTCTTATTAACAGCTTGTACTGTCTGTATTGTCAACTTTTCACACAAACTCATTGGAAACTGGAGTTTGAGAAGACAAACTAAAGGGGGGAAGTGGAAAAGTTGATATGCTCCAAAGACCTTATCAGAAGGTGATCAATAATTAACAATTAGACCTCGAGGACGAATGGACTACAGTATGAATCAATAGCCCATGAGGCTGTAGGCCAAAAGGGCTATTCAAACTCGTACTCCATAAGCCTGAGAGGTCTAATTGTTTTAGTATAAACCTACTGATTAGTCAAAAAGGATGTATAAATTAAAATATCGATGAAATCCTCTGATATTATAGCGAAACGAGGCTCATTACTATCTTGATCCGCCATCTTTTCTCTACTAATAGGCTATCACAAATAGACCTCTAGTAAAGTAGCCAATCAGAATGCAGGATGCATGTTAGACCGTTAGTAGGTTTATACTAATAAATATTATACTAACCTGGCAGTAGTTATAAATATCAAATATTATTTATCTTACCATGGAAAAGACACTTCTATTGACACCTCCACTCCTGCAAAACAAAAAAAACTTTGAAGATCAAAGCTCCAGATATGGGAAGGCAGAAAATTATTAAAGAATGCAACTTATTCGAGAATAGGGCTTATTACAGGGAGAGGGTTATTAGTGACATGGGTTATTAGAAAGAGAGCTAATAAAGAGAGGGGCTTATTAGAGATACTAAGGGGCTTATTAGAGTAAAGAGGATTATCAGAGATAGCGGATTATTAGAGATAGGGGATTATTAGAGATAGGGGCTTGTTTGAGAGAGGGGCTTATTAGAGGGAGGAGTTCATTAGAGAAGAGACTAATCAGAGATACTAAGTGGCTTATTAGAGAAAAGAGAATTATCAGAGTTAAGGGCTTGTTAGAGGGAGGGGCTTATTAGAGAGAAAAGTACTGCAGTAATATTCATTTGATCATAAGTCAAATCTGTAAATATATAGTGTCTACCTAACTGAATGTTGTCACTACCCTTTTACGGTATACAGACTTACTATAATCATTACCTTGTAATCTCTTTCCCATCAGGGGAATATAGGGTTACTGTTGCTATGATACATCCATGAGTCACTGAAAAATGACAGAATTTATTTTATCCAGAGATACAGTATTTCTGAAAATTTTTATCGATGAACCACTTTGAAACTATATATTCAGTCAACTGAGTTTGCTTAATCAAGTTTTTAAAATTGATAAACATAAG
>JANCMA020024827.1:0-16927 GCA_024336925.2 Zoanthus solanderi
ATTCTAAAGATTAGCAATTTTTCCCTAGTTTTCAGAATTTTATAATAAATCGGGAGAATTTGGTAAAAATCAGGAGAGCGGGAGGATAGACATCAAATCGGGAGACTCCCGATCAAATCGGGAGACTCCCGATCAAATTGGGAGGGTTGGAATGTCTGAAATTTGGAGTTAATATTTGATAGAAAACCGCCAAACCGTCCCCTAACCAAAGTTGCACTTTCGCATGGTCTGGATAGTCGGTTTGGCGATTGCCCACAAAATTCTTCTAACTCAAATACTTCTTTCAACTCCTTCACTATCCATCAAAATTTAGGGCAGAGAATGGCCTTAATTGGTTAATCATCGTCTTTTAACCAGTTTTTATTGTGCGTTTGTTTTAATGAAACTAATGAATACTGATCGCCAACTAGTGACAAGACTGAAGCTGCAGTATATGTTTTTAATCTAGAATGCGTCAGCGGATGTATGCAAAGCCTTAGTAGGAAACAAAGTTGATGCAGATGATGAACGCATAATCGATTTCCAGAGAGGAAAATCTGTAAGTTAACATGGTGAAAGTATAGTACATATGTACATTGATTAAACTTTCAGTATTGGATGGTCATGTTTCTGTTTTGTAGGCTAATGAATATATTCTATTGAAAGGGCTGATAAGGGACCCTGGAAAACCCTCGCATGATGATGCCGTAGATCGGCGAAGGCTTGGAAAATAAACTAAAAAGTCATCGTATCGTAGCATATCTGGCCTCAATTGATTTAAACGTCTGATTTTATAAAATCAAGTTTATTTTTTATCAGTTGGTTTTAAACCTTGAACACCAGGTTCCTCAAAACTCCAATTAACTTAATCCTGGATTAAGAGAAAATTCATTTACTAATTTTTTCATAAGTAAAATTCTGTGATGCTTACAAAATACTGTTTAGTTTTACCAGTAAAGAAACGTGTTAAATCCAAAATTCCAGCCCAAAGCAAGCTATGAAAGATAACAAACAGGAACATGGATTAAAAAGTTAACCCTGGGTTAACACTAATCGGGAAAACCCTTGGTTTGAAATTCTTTAGATTTGCCAAACCTTTCACCTTTGCTGACTAATTTCTTTAAATTTTGGAACAAAAGCTGCCTTTGTTTAATCTCTAGCGCCTGTTCGGATTTATCCCTCACTTCTTTACAAACCCTTTCCTGTAATAATGAAGATCATATTAACGGCCTCCTAAAAACTATGGAAAATACGCATATTTGTCGCTTGTATACTTCTTAGAGACTTTAAGAAACAAGGACGGGAGGAAGCACAACGGCAGTTGTGAAAAATATTATTTCTCGTTTAGTATTCGTTTAAGATCATCGATAAATTTTCTCTTTTGACTTTGAACGAGATTTTCGAAAAGAAAATGGTAAAAGGTTCAGCCTCGAAGGCAAACAAAGATTGTCAAATTTTGTTGTTTGACGTTCACGTTGTCCACAGAACGCCAAAAGTGAGCTTTCCGCGGCGTATCAGTGAAAACGACGGTGAGCAGGCGGTCAGTTCGTAAAATTCCAACGTGCAACTTTTGTTTTCATTAGTTAAGGCTATTGTTTTTTGCTCTATCGTGGTTGTCTCTTAAAGTTCCTCTTGTCTTCCTTTGCTATGATAATGCAAATACCCAGTACCGGTATGCTTCTTATGGGCGACAAATTTACTGGGCTTTTTGCATTTTAGATAAGTGACAACGCTGATCTCGAATTTTTTGAAACAAGCGCCAGAAGTGGAGAAAATGTTAATGAGGTGCGTATGAATGTACAGTTTACATATAAGCACTTTATGCAGTTTTAGGCTGAAAGTAGTTTTGCGTTTGTTCTTGGAATAAGTAAAAGCCCTCTGAGAAAACATATGGTTACGTGGAAATGTAAAACGATATGAAAAAAATTAATGAGTAGAACAACCAAAACTGTTCGTGATAAAAGACCATCTTCCAATTACCATTGACAGAACAAGACGAAATTTTTGCGCTGGAATTTGACTGTTTGGTTTTATGAATTGGAAAATTTTCTGTAGCACAGGGCGTGTCGCTTTTTCGCTATGTAAAAAACCTTGAAGACACTTTTAATAGCTTTATCTTTTACGTTTAGAATATAATTTTATATTATTATTAGATTTTAAAACTGAAAGATTTAGGTAACACTGTATGCGAACAGCAAACAAGGAGATATACAACAGATCTGTTCACATGCCTGACATGTGAAGAGTGCGACCAACCATGAAACCACTCAACTTTATTTAAAAAGTTTATCCAGCAGTAGATTACAATTTGATATGAAAACTGAAGGTTACTCGTAGAAATGGAATGTAAATTCAGTGGCAAAGAGGATGAAAAATTTTGGAATTGTATTTGAGATATTGCAATGCAATTAAAATTTCGTCAGCGAGATACATACAATAATTTTAGCGCTGGGTCGTTCCGTCGCTCCAGACTAGCGAACTCTTCTTTTACTACTAAGTCGAAGAAAAAAAACTTGAAGTAATTTCAAGTCATATAAATAACAAAAACATTCTATTTTCAAAATTTGAGTCTTGCTTGAATTGATGTCACAAATATAAATAAATTTAAAATTTGTATGGTCTTCATCGAACAGAAAGTCACCACAGTCTTATGGAAAAAGTCGTACAAAAAAACGAGACAGCAATATCCAAATGTACAACCTGCCGGTCAGCGCTCAACTGCTGGAACGTTTACGGACAATTTACTGACACGACTTGACCATCAGACCAAATCCTCACGGCAGCTAATGATCATTAGAAGGAAACTGATTTGCAATTCAACAGTGTTTTTATCAAACTAGAACGAAGCCGTACCTTTTTGGCGATTTTAATCTCTATTAACATTTTTCATTTTTGACCAGGCGTTTATGGCTGTAGCTAGACAAATCAGCGCAGTAAGAGAACAGAAGGTAAATGACAGACTATTCAAAAATGTTATTTGTTATCTTGTATTGCTAGTTCTTCTTGATAAGAAGCGGGTGGCATGTTAAACGATGTAGGAAAAATGCTTAAAAAAGGTAAAAATGAAGTTGTGAAATGGAAATAAGGGTTTTTAATTCTAGGGATTCCTAGTGGTTCTTACTCCTAGGAGCTGCTGAAGAGAAAAGTCACATTTTTAGGTGTCCCTTGATGCATTTCTTGCTATGCTTTCTTTACGGTACCTATCCGTAGGGGTTTCTCGTTGTTTTTTTATTCCTTGCCGGTGTAGTTGGAAGTTACTGTTCTTAGGGGGTTTACTGTGGTTCCTATCTCTAGAAGTTGCTGGAAGTTCGTAACCAGGATTGAAGTAGAAATTTTTGATCAAAGGGGTTTCCCTGATTTCTTCTCCTGGGAGTTTCTAGACACTCTTATTTCTATAAAGTGTTCCTTGATGTTCCTTTTCCAAGGCGTTCTTCGTGGTCTATTCTTCTAGGTGTTTCTAGAGACTCTTATTTCTAAAAGGGTTCCTTGATGTTTCTCTTCTAAGGCGTTATTCTTGGTTCCTACTCTTAGGTGTTTCTAGAGACCCATATTTCTAAAAGGGCTACTCAATGCTCCTCTTCCAAAGCGTTTTTCGTGGTTCCTACTCCTAGGTGTTTTTAGATACCCTTATTTCTATAATAGGTTCCTTGATGTTTCTCTTTTAAGGCGTTCTTTGTGGTTCCTACTCCTACGTGTTTTAGAGACCTTTATTTTTAATAAGGGTTCCTTGATGTTCCTCTTTTAAGGTGTTCTTCTTGGTTCCTACTCCTAGGTGTTTCTAAAGACTCTTATTTCTACAAAGGATTCGTTGATTTTTTCTGCCAAGGCGTTCTTTGTGGTTCCTTTTCCTATATAAGAGTTGGTCTTCATAGGATCACCTATGTCCAGATCTTTGGAAGATTGTTAACAGTTGGCACAAAAGAATTTTTCTGGAATAGTGGCTTTTTACAGAAGACAATAATGCTTTTAATAAACGGAAGCGATTCCCCTCTGTTTACAAAATCTTAATAAAACTCAGGGGGAAACAATGATTTTATCAAATAACAAACTCACGCCTAGAACTGCATACGTCCGAAAATTCAGTTCAAGACTATTTTGACGATATATAACTAAAATAATGTATATCATATTAGATACGTTTTTAAAACGTAATATAATCGTATTACTACGATTTTCTAATCATTTCAATTTCTAGCAGCTCCAGTAGATTTTTTAGCGCGTTGAAGTGCCCTGCAAAAATATATGAATTTTTAGTTAGCAGTCCACTTAGTGTTATTTGTGCGATGGAGTCGCTTTTAGGTATAAGTTGTTTTTTTATTATGTAATACAAAAGCTTTCGATCACAAAACGCATTCTCACGCAAGTTTCCGTTGTCCAGATTTGAAAATGAAGAACTGGGTGCAAGTGTGTTTGCATATGTGTTTATTTCTGCTGACCGTATAACATAGGCTCTTTTCATGTCATATAGTTTTTGCGTTCCTTTTGGTATTTATGTTTGTTTGCTATGATAATTATTTTAATATGCAACCTTGGTTCACTATACAAAATCTGCGCCCGCGATTGAACGAAATCCATCACGTGATTTTTACAAGTTTAGTTTCTGGTGTACAACCTTAGCAGTTTACTATGTTTTTGTTTGGTTTTTCAGTTTTCAGCTTTTCAAAATGGAATTCAACCCTTTGCTATAGATTTACTGAACACCAGATTTACAATTATTGAAAACGGCTTGTTCTGTGTTGGTGAAAACAGGAAGCGAAAACACAGATCGATGTCCTTCTTTTATTCACAAGATGGCGATGTTTACGTAATCAAGGAACCTTCCTGTTTCGCCAACGTGTGAAAACACTTCAAATACTGTTTGAGTTCTTCTAATCCTTCATTAAATTATTGATTTTACTTCTGCTAAGTAATTCTAAAACAAGGAAACTTATTAACTTTTCTGTACGATTCAAGTTTCACCTTTTGTTCACATTTATTTTTAAAAGTTCCATTTTTTTGTTTATCTTTCTTCGTGTACAGCTTTTTGCTTTTTCTATTCTATTTGCCGTTTTAATTATGTACTTGTATCTTCTAAAGTTGGTATCTTTTCAAATTCTTGCTTCAATTTGTGAAATCAAGTATCGCGACTTCCAAGGCAGTGAACTCAGCTTGCATATTAAAAGGATTAGAGACTTTTAGTTTGTGTTTTGTTAACTAATACACGCTGTTGCTGGCCACACAATGAACTCGAAATTGTTTATACAGCACTCACCTTTGCTTCATGCATTAGTAAAATTTCTCGTTCATTGTGTGGCCAGCGCGCGTGTATGTTTCTAAACAAAACACTCACAGCAATCTCTAACCCTTAATTAAGGTGTATGTCCATCTTAGGTCTCGTTTTTGAAGCTTAAGTAAATTGTAATTTTGTTTTCTGGTAAGTTTTAATAAAATAAAACCTGATTTGGACAATGAAAAAGTACCAACAATTGCCACTGAAAGTTAGTTGCTACGTCTGCCATGTTAGCCGCCGTGTTGAAGAAAATGCTGTTTTTTGTGTCAGCGATTGTCTATATTTCCACGTACAACGTAGGTCAAATTCGCGAATATGGCAGCTTGGAGCAAATTTTACCGCTCGTTTCATGTGAATCGCAAAAAGAAAGTGGTATGACACTAAAGATTTATCAGATTTAAACCAAATTGTAGGACTTGTTAATTAACAATAAAAGAAACTTTACGTTGGAAGCCAGATTTTGAAACAGCTTTTAAGCTTAGATATATGGCGTTGGGAATTAAAGGCTGATGTTCAATAATTCGCTAATCAATAACTCGAGAATGAAAATGTTTTTGACTCCGGCTTCCAATAGAAATTTAGATTATTTGAGAATGTTTAAATTTTTGTCAAATTGATATTTATCGAAACAAATAAAATGGAGATGTTAAAAATATTGTTTTTTCAAAAGGCCGCGCCAAAGTTGTAATATGACACTAATTTTGTGAAATTTGACACCACTTGAACGTTTTTGAAACTTTGATAGTTGTAGTATCGGCCCATGTACTTTTAAGTTTTGTAAATGTTTTAGAATTATGCTATTTTTTTGTTTAAAAATCACCTCCTGAGATGGGGATACCACCTTCATTGCTTCATTCAAGTACATATGGTTGAAAGCTTAAGAATTTTATAAAGACTGTACTGCAAAGCCTGCATAGAGGATTTGCATGAGTCACGTGACTCAGGAACATTTTAAAAAATATTTGACATTTTGACACTGTTGCAGTATTTCTTTGAAGGGACTGCTGTCAATACCTCATTTTTAGCAACTGCATGCGGAAAATAATTTTTGCTTGGATTTGATGAGTTATACAAAAACAACACACCTACTAATTTGCATATTTTAGATTTTGGTTCATAATTTGTAAGTTATTTGAGAATTTCATGGTTTTATTTTAGAAAATGTCTTATATTAAGAGGTTTACCAGATAAGAGGCCTCAAAAAGCTTGGTGGCTTCGCAAACTCTCTAAAATCTAGTTAGCTTTTAAAGGCGGCCATCTTGGATGGTAGCCTCCTGCCCTCTGTCATGGCTGCATCATATTTCATTCTAAAATATCTTGGAAAATGCTAAATTTTAGCCTTTCAAACATGAACTCTCAAAAAGCAGATTAAGTCGAGCAACTTTCTTAATTTAGAGCATCAGATTTGAATTTTCTCAGAAAATAATGGAAGCAAAACCAAATTATGCAAATGAGAACAAGTCTCTTTTGAATATTTCATCAAATTCGAGAAAAAATCATTTTCAGCATGCAGTTGCTAAATACAGCGTATGGACAACAGTCCCTTCAAAGAATTACTGTAGCAGTGTCAAAGTATCAAATATTTTAAAAAAATGTTCTTAAGACACGTGACTCATGCAAAACCTCTGTACCGATATGCCGTTTCTTTTTTATAAAAAGAAACAGCATATCGGTATAGAGGTTTTTTATAAAAAGAAACGTAGATTAGCCATTTATTTTTAATCAGTTAGTAAATAATTACGTAGCCTAGCTCGAACAGCCCCTTATGGTTTCTCTAGGCTTTACCAGACCTCAATATTTTTTCCCCTTAATCGTAATCTTTCTTTTGTAAATACAAACACTTTGTAACATTTTACTGGAGTCAGATAAAAATACACCTGGAAATTACCTGGAAAAGTTCTGGAATTTTGGTTTGAGCAGAGGGGATTTTTCACGGCTTCAACTTTCTTCAAAGTTCATATTTTCTCTCCTTGCCAGAACACTTTTTTTTTTTACTTGCGAATCTTACTAAAGCTAAATCTTTTACAAGCCAAGTGGCCCATGGAGCTGGCGCTTATCTCTGGTTTCTGTAGTGTTAAGCGGATGAGAGTCTTTGATTCCCCCTGGACGGGACACTAATCCGTCGCAGGTTAGCTCCCAGCAGACGCTGGTACTCATTTGCCTACCCGTCCGGAAGTAAAAAAGCTGAGTTAGCTTAGGTGGGAAAGAAAGTCGCACAAATCAGTTAAAACCTTGGCAGAGCCGGGATGGAATTGGGAACCTTGTGGTCGGAAGGCGGAGATCTTAGCATCCTACGCGAATCTTACTAATCGATGTTAAATAGAAGGGAAAAAATACACCCTTTATGAGGGACTACTTTTGACAAGATTAATTTTTTTATTAACAACTCTAGTATCAGAGGAGGCAGCGTGGCTCAGTGGTCAGAGTTGGGGGTTTGAATGCGGAAGACCCGGGTTCAAATCCCCGACTCGGACTACTTAATGAATTTGTCCTCGGTGATCCCAGGGGTAAATTCACCACGCTTTGTAAATAGCCGACTGGTTTGGCTCCTACCAGTTGGGATTCTTAACTAGGACAAGGGTAGGATTTTAATATGACACTGAAAAGCTCCTTTGGGGAGTTTGCATTACGTGTTTATTTATTTTTTTTTATTTTATCACCAAACAAGCTATTTTCATCAACATGCTGTATCTCAAAACAATTCAAAATTGTCTTGGCCAATTTTTGAAAACATTACTTTAGCTAAGGGTAAAAATGTTTCGTACATTTGACATAGGTAAACAGGAACAACTCATATACAGTGAAATGGATTGAAGAATTGGAACAGATCAATATTCCAGTACATAAGATCTTATTCAGTCTAAAACTAAACTGTAACTAGTTTTTACTTGAAAACTCAACAAGCTGAAAATACATTTTAAATGTTTTTTGGAATGCTGCTTTTTCGTATTATTTTTTGAATTACTGACACACTGCACATCAATTTTATTTATTTTGTTGAGCAGAATTCAAGATATTTCAGAAACTCGAAAAAGGAAATTCTTTTTAGTATATTTACCAAATTAAAGAAAATAGAACACATCGACTCCTTTTTTCAGAAACAATCACACCCATAATCTGAGTTATTCCGTGCGAATTCGTTTGAAGCCGGATCTTCTTGATTCTGAATGTAATCACGCTCTTTCAAAGAATTACTTCATGGCATGAACTCGACATTTTGTAAACAATGGGACGTGAAGTGATTTACAAGTGCTTGGACGTCCATTTCGGCATCACTGGACAAAAATAAAAACAAATTAAAAATTTTATGAATTTTTATCGCAATGTCCACTCTATGTTTTGCGGCCTGCAAGTAGCACATTCAAACTGTAATATAAAAAATACAAAAGTTTTGAATCAGCGAAAGAGTCTAAGATAAAAAAGTTAAGAATTGCTTATGCAATGTATGTACGGTTCACCTTTGTTTTCGTCGCCCTCCTTGATTTCCCGCGAGCAATCGCATTACTTTCTCAGCAGCACGAGCACTGTCACTGCATTTGTTAAGGCTAGTTCTACGGTTTCTTGGTGCTGCAGTTTTTCTTATCAACTTGAAAATATTTGGTAGGCACAAGCTACTGTCCTTTTACAAAGGATCTTTTGCCTCCAGCGAAGTTTTCTGGGCAAATACGAGTGTTGCCGCTTTGCCTGAAATCTTTTCTTGGAATTTTTCTCTAAGCTTTTGTTTCTTTTTGGGTATTCTATAAAAAAATTCCAATTGTGTATGTTTGGTACTACGATTAGAGCAGTAAGTAGCATGGCACAGCATGTAATCGTTTTTCCTCATGACATTAAAGAACTGAAATTTCTCACAGAAAGGACGCCATACTATTTGGTTCGCGTTCCCCCTTTCCCTCCCTCCCAAGGCGCAACGGATTACAGGAAGAAATGCAAAGGGAAGATATGCAAATGGTAATAGTCCGAATTATTGATTTGGATTACACGATTGACAAATGATACTATTTATGGTAAAAGAGAATATCTAGGTCCGGTTCTCGATCTTGGGGAATTGAAATGCAAAGGGACAACCATCCATGCAACAGGGAAGGTGTAGTGCATGTGGCATGTGGCTAAAATGTAACCATAGGTATAGATATTATGTGTGTACTAGTACTAATTGAAGCAGTACAACGGCCATTAAGGTCACGTTGATAGCGGGTAGCCTTGATCATTCATGCTCTTATACCACCGGAATATTTGACGTTTATTTATAGCATTTTCTTTAGTATCTAAGAATAGGTTCTGCAAAGTATTGTGGGATTCAGTTTCGGACAAAAACTACTTCTTCGACTCCATTTAACTCAGATAGCATTCAAATTTGTATAAATAAACTCCAAATTTTACCATTATATTTTAGAATAGTTACGCGAAAAGCCATTTTATAAGAATCGAGAAGCTTATAGAGTTTGTAATATTCATTGCAGGGGATGCGTTTTCAGTTCCAGGACACATTCACGCCGCTGACCGGGGATGACCTCGACTCGCAGTCAAAAAGCTGTTGCAGGAGCTAGTATACAATTATTATTATCATCGACTCTCTGAAGACAGTTAAGACCAATATTTTTAGGGCCTGCGTGGACTTTTCATAACAATAATTGTATTCATGGTTTACTCTATGTGACTTTTCACCTTTCTTCTTTCCTATTGTGCGATTCAGTATGCTGGAATCATTCGAAAATTAAATAACTTGTGCACAAGAGGAAGAAAAAATGTAATTTTACAAAATTTGTCACCTACCGTTCCCTAAACCCTAACCTGAACTATAGCCCCACCTTGACTGTAATCTTATTCACGGGGTAAGTCGGGTGAATGGATTAACGAGAAACAAGAATTCAGGGAAATATAAGTGAGACCCAAGAATTGAACTTTCCACAAAGCATTCTTCATTCAAATAACCATTAGCTGAGATCATTCAGCAGGTGTGTTTTGTCATGCTTCATTGGAGACAAGCTCGTTCTCAAAAGAATTCCTTTATTATAGCCAGTCGCAATACATATAGATGTATTTTGGTATTTTTAAGAACAATTTGAGTCTAGTGCAGAAACAGTGACGTTTGATCAAGGCTTCAAATTTCTTATTTATTCTGAAGATAAGAAGTGAGAAACCGTAGAAGAATTTAGAAACTAATGCACTAGTTATTTTAGTTGTAAAGCTTTGCGAAACTGAGTTGCCTTTTTTTTGTTTGGAATTTGTTCGTTATGATTCATGGTGAGCTTTGCAATTCTTCTCGTTGCTAGGTACTGTTTTGAAATTTTCAATCCTGATAAAAAGTGTGACATAGCGGTCTCCTGATATTACTTACTACTAAGCTAGTCAAGTTGGAAATCATTTATCATTTACACCTTCCAGCATTATATTCAAGCATTCGCTTTTCCTCTTAAATAAAGACCTTGGTTTGAATCATGGGTTTTGCACGTTGTTTACAATTTGTCATCTCAACCTGACTGCAGATTCTTCTTACATGGGTACTTTCTTTTTCCTCTAAAATTAGACACCAGCTAATTTCACCTGGCAGCTTCTTGTGGAGAATTGTATACTGTTTAAATATTTTATCTGGATATGAATGTCAATAAGGTATTAAAAATATCACAGAATGAACAATAGCTTCGATTACCCAGTACAAAAGCTGCACCGCTGAATTGCGAGAGATCGAACAGAAAAAAATATCATAAAGCGCCAGTAAATAAGCTGAACAACGTAACGAAAGAACAGGTTTATTAACGATGAACAAATGTAGTCACATGATGGCGGACCCGAACAGCTACAACTAACAGGCGTGGCTCGTTTATGTGCCCGCATGTTCCAAAAGACTGTAGAAGAAGCAAATTAGTGATACATTTTTGAAATAGAATAACATCTTTTAATTTCCAAGACATGCTTCGATAGAACATCGATCATCTTCAGTTGGAAAGTGAAAGTTACAATTGTTTATAATAATAGGTTGCAAAAACCTGAAGATGTTCGATGTTCAATGTTCAATCATGTCTTGTAAATTAAAAAATGTTATCATATTTCTAAAGTACGCATGTCTAACAACAAAATGTCAGCGGGCGCTAAGAGCCTGCGGTCGAAGATCTTCACTGTCGCTAAACGATCCATGTTTTGCGTTGTAGAACATGAGAGCTAAGCCTATAGTCAGACTGAAATTACAGTGATTTGTCGGGAATGAGTAAATTGTCCGAATAAGTTATAGTCTAGAATATAGAAGTTATCAGAGATTAGATGTGTGTTCGAGAAGCTTCCATTGTCAGGATCAGATAAGAATTGACGGACGCTTTCTTGAATGAAATTCTAGTGAAAAATATATAAAAGAAATGAACAGTAAATCGTTAGTAGAAATTGTAATAGTAGTTATCGCCCCAGTTTAAGCTATCCGCACTAAATTGAAGAAGATTTGCTTATTGACGATGGCGCGGACTAAAGTAAACCGAAGCTTGTGTAAAATCCGAGCACCTGTCAGCACATAGTTTCATAACTTTGAACCAGTTTTCTGAACGAGACATGCCCTTGCGAAAGTATTATGGTGGGCAGCCATTTTGTTGTCCTTACGTGAATCTAAAACTTTTTTGCTTTGTAGCCACAGGACACCAAAGCCACAGTACGAAATGTGAATTTCGTTCTCCCATAAGGAAACCTTTAATATTAACAAGAAGATGCAGGTAGCCTTTACTCGGGCCGTTGTAAGGTGGAACATGCAAGATATATGTTGGGTACTAGAAATTTTGGGGTAAACCCATGCTAAACAGAAAAGCATGAGAATGATCTAACTTTATAACAATTAAAAAAGGCCGTGGAGGAATGTTTATAAAAGAAGAAAATGCTCATATGTAACGTTTTATCAGTTTCGGCATCGCAAAAAAGCTAGAACGATGTCAATATCAATAAAACAACTTTGCTTTCTTTCTTTTTAACGAACATACTCAATAAACTTTGAAATACTATTATTCTTATTACTTTTCAACGGTTTAATATGTCGTGTTGTAGTAAAAAGTGTATATCATTCACGCTGTACAAGAATTACTATTAATTTTGCAATTAATAAAAAATAGAAAAAAAAAAAAAAACCGGCCACACAAGATGCTAGCCTGGTCCGCATTGACGATCATTTTGCAACGATTTTCTGGATCCCATTTTCTTATCTCAACAATTATTGTTGAATACCTCTGAGATTTGAAACTGACGAAGTTGAACAACTAAAAAATTTGTTTTCTAAAGTTCTGGTTTTAAAAATGCTTGTACCCATTCTTTACAACATCCTTTTAGACATTTGGTTTCGAATCTTTTCGATTATCCTGATATAACTAGAATAAACCAAAAATAAGGAAATGCGAGATGAATGAATGTACGATGAGGTTCACCGCTGGACTTTATCTTTTCAGACGACCATGGAGATGTATAGAACGTACATCACACTTGTCTCCCTGTCTTAATTTAAGAATTTCGAGCAGCCAGCTGACAAATGGGGCCCGATCGTGAATATGTTGAAGATTGAGTTTTCACTAAGAAAACACAATGGAGACAATGAATACAACATGAATTGATAAAACATACAAAACGGTATAACAACAATGGTTTAAACATTTAAATATAGAATAAACTCTAAAAGCTGTAAAGTATGATGCCTAGGTTTTTTCATCACGCAATCTCTGTCACTTGTAGTCTTCGTTTCAACAGATATATCAAAATACAGTGTAGTGGAATGGACGGCGCGAGCTGCGCTGTATTGCATACAAATTCGTGTAAAAAGTGGGAGTATATCCTCTCCAATGTACGCAGCAAGGAAGCAAAATGAAATTGTTTTTCTAGCAACAATTACAAAGATAGCGAGAAAGCATTTCTTACAGTGTGCATGGTTTTTAAGAATGTAAAAAGCATCAATGCCTTCATTTCATTAAAAGGACCTGTCACTCATCCAATTGACCGACCAATCATTTAACTTTTGTGGCAGGGGCTCTTCATTTTTGCACTTGGCCGAGAGAAGCGTAGGCCCTACTATAATTGACATGAAAGGATATTAACATGAAAGTATATTAACATGTATACTAACATGCCTGGTTAATCCATGTAGTCCTTTGTAGTGTAGTGGTTAACACGACGGACTAGTAAACCGAAGATGAGGGGTTCGATTCCCGCCAAGGGCTTAAAAATTGTTTTCTCTTCTTTCATTCTATATATATATACATCGAACGCATTTAATATACTTTCATGTCATTTCATTAATTCTATGCGTACCCAAATTTACGGTTTGCAGCTGCGAGGTTAGCAAAACAATTTGCGTTGCGTAAGAAGAGAGGTCCACCATTACATGTTGGAAGAGTTTATTTCTGGTAAAATTTTACCGTTTAAACAGTATGAAATCTCACATCACATTTCATGCCTTGGCTAAAAGCTACAGTCAAACCTCGATTATCTGGACTCATCGGGATCTCGGTTAATAGTCCGGATAATCGAAAGTATGACTACTAATGAGATACAAATGTAAATAAAAGATGTATAAAAATAAAAACAGCAAAGAAACATTTTTTAATTACGAAATTTACACAGTCTTTATGTATTTAGTGATTTTTTACAAAGATTCACTTTTTGTGCAGATACTCATACACTCGATAATGTCCACTCATGTTTGTTTACTTCAAAAACTTCTCATCGCACTTCAGAACAAAGATAAGACGCTGTTTCAACAGTTTTAAAAGGATTTAATCGGTCTATTTGTAACTTCGAGTTTTCAGGATGACAACTAATTAATATTCATGAAAAAAGGGGGCCAGAGAAAAAAGTCCGGATGATGGAGGTCCGGATAATGGAGGTTCTACTGTACCTTTGATTTTGTCTTTGCGTCGCTTGCAAGTTAAACAAGGAGTGTTCTTAATGCAAGTTAATTAATTCTTTCTGACACCATTTCACTGTGCGATATTCCTACCAGTTGAATTAAACTGAACTGAAAAGCAAACTAGTGCAGGTATCTTTAGGAAACAAACCAAAACTCGTTTGTTATGAATACCATAATCGTTTTAATTCTGCTTCTTTCGTCATGAGGCCTGATTATCGTCATTCGTTATGAAACTTAAATTCAGGTCGTGATAAGTGATACCGCGCAAAGTTGTTCCGTGATTCGTTATGGGAGCTCCCCTTTACCTCCTTGGTTGCAGGCATGCGCATACTGTTCAAGTCACGTGGGCTCAAACTGCCAAAAGTGCACTTGTGGAAAATCGTGTCACGAAAAGAAACGGAGCCCATCCCTTGACTCGTGGCCTTCTGGCCCTAGCAATTGCATAGCAAACAGTTTCACGATTCTTTTTAACAATTTCATAACATTTAATTTAAATTGAGTTGGTAAATTTTAAAATATAAGCAATTCTTTAGCAGTAATTGTGTCCAACACATACAATTCTGCTGTGCTCCTATAATATCAATAGGGCAAGTAACTTTAAATTTTTGATAAGATTAAATAATTATCTACAATATCAACAATAAAATGTCAAGATATGAAAAAATTTCAATTTAACTAAAACATGTCATGGAACGTTTTTACCAATCAACTATATATTGGCTCCATGCGATGGATTTTAAGTATTTGCCTACCTACAATCCTTGCCAAAAACCTTGAACCGATAGCCAGGTTTTGAAGGGCTAAAACTAGAATCAGTTATTACCAAAATATTCCCCCCCTCCCCCTCTCAATGTTGTTGATAGTAAAAATGAATTACCCCTCGAATGCTTTTAGTGGGGAGGGGGAACTCTATATTTGCAAGGCTCCCTAAGATAACCAGAAAAGTTTGCTTTGCTTTGGCAAAGATTGTAGTTTATCAAATTTAACATTGTTTTTTTTTTTTATCGAAATACGCACAAGTACCCAACCTCGTACCCAGGCTCATTTCACTGACGTAAAAATACCCTGGTTGCGGCTGGTCACGTGCCAAGCTGTCAAAATTATTCCGCAGCCAGGGTGAGTACTGGGAGCAATTTTGTCTGTGGTGTTTACAAAATGCTTATATCAAACCGACTCAAGTTACTGACTTTTAAATTTTGCTTAGAAATTTTACTTTTTAAAAAGGGATTTTTTGTCGGTTCTCCCGACGGATGACAACAAATCGCTTCATCATCAAATTTTAACTTGATTTGTTCGAGAAAGAAATCATTCTCCCTCAATAGTAGTTACAACTGATCTGCTGTTTAGGTCTGAAGAGGGAAATGAAACTGAAAGTTGTTGTCTTTGGTGTAAAGAAAATGTTTGATCGAGACTGATAGTTTCCTTTTGACCGGAATGGCAAGGAAGCCGCTCGGAAATTGTGGCGAGAAAATACGAAAATCTTTCTAACAGCCAAAGAGGGACTGGAAATTTTCCAGAGTTATCTTTCTGCCGCGAAAGCTGTTGTTTTGGACAAGGCACACTGGATCCTAAAGTAGTGAGTGAAATTTCAGTCCTTTTTTGGTTAAAAAGAAATTATTATTCAAACTTAACATGTTTCAGTTCCACAATTTATAGTCAATTTGTTTTATATCTGCACCATCTGAATTTTTACGTGTTTTTTTAGGTAAATAATGTTTATATGAATCGTGATTCTCGAGTTGAATATTTGAAATCAAATTTATTTTATTTTGTGGATAAACTTATAGACACTAAATAACTGTATGACTGTAGATAACTGAAGTCTTTTTAATGCCACCCTACCCTAGTATCTTAAATTTTTTACCACGCGGAATCAGCGTGGCACGTGACCAGCCGCAACAAGGGTCTTTCACGTCATCACTACGTCAATAAAATGAGCCTGGGAACGAGGTTGCCATTTTACCTTAACACCAATTGAAAATGACGTCGGAAACCTTGACAAAGTCCATTATAATACAGTTTTATTCATAACTTACAGTTATTTACAGTCGTGCCAGATTGCACTTCTAAACCTAGAGTATATTTACAAAATGAGATATTTGTGACTTCACGCAACTATAAAGTAGATTATCGAATGAACATCATCTGAAACATTCAACTGTTTCTTAAATAGCTTCAAACTTCCGATATTATGCGTGTAAACCTATACCGTAGGTTGTTACATTCATAGACTTGTATTTCAAAAACATTGTAATCGGCTGTAACATAACAGCACCTGGTGGAACTTAGTCAGTGGGGAATTGATTTGAATATGAATTATTGTTATTAATGTTTTCTCCTTCTCTGCCTTTAGCAGCAAGGTCCCTTGTTCGATCTCCGGTTTTCCCGAGATTTTATTAATTGTGTGACATTTTTCCTACAAAGCTCACCAAATCTATTCATCCTTTCTACAACAGGTCAGTAAATGAGTACCAGTTTCTACTGGGAGCTAACCTGAGATGGATCAGTCATTGTCCCGTCCAGGGGGAGTCAAAGACTCTCATCCGCTTAACACTACAGAAACCGGAGATAAGAATCGGCTCTATTGACCAATTGGCTCCTAAAAGATTTAGGGTTTCTCCTAATTTCAGTTACCTACACTATATGTACTACAGATAATTTCTTACATCATCATCACCATCATCAATCCAGTTTTGATCCGGTTTTATCCCCGTAAATGAGGGTGGCCGGATTTATCCCACTCTGCCAGCAATCTCTCCCACTCCCACTCTCCATCTCACTCGATTCTTTGCATCCTCCTTCTTCAAACCAAC